>MU388240.1:0-182238 GCA_022578535.1 Jackrogersella minutella
TTCTGGCCAATCATAATAAGGCAAACTGCTGAGTAATTAATCACGTAAGCAAAGTTTGACCTAGTTTGAGCGTAGAATGTCCTTCGGACGGATTACCTTCAAAAGATGTAAGTTGAATTACCATTGTGTGGGTATTACACCATAATGCCAGATTATTGTTGTGATTACATATTTCTATGCAAGCGGTGTTTGGTTTGGTTGTAAAATCATTGTTGTTCAAGTTCAAGTTAGAAAGCTTGAACTTGAGCGGGGTGTTATGGGGTGCTGGGTGTGTGGTGGGGCTAATCCCCGGATCCACACCTAGTCGCATGATTACTAATAATCATTGATCCAACACATTGACTAATAACATATTTCATCAACTATTTCGGAAACTGCACTAACTAATTACGTAGTAATGTAGAAGTATACATGAACTGTATCGAATAGAATATTCAACGGTTATGATATCACTGTAAGTGATGCTGAAAAGTTCACAGGTAACTGGAAGGGGCATCTAGTGATACCAAGTAACCGTGGCGAGGAGCAAGACACGGAAGTGTGTAAAATGTACGACTATTTAAACAGCGAACGTAAACGTACATCATACCGAGGCAGGAATAAATTATCTCTTAAGGGGTAAATATACCTAGGTGGTTGTTCAAGGTACAGGCTATTTCCATGTTACGATCTATATGAACTTGTAGGGCGTTAACGGAAGTGATATTTGTGTTATGGGTGGGCAGTAGCTAACCTGGTAACCACGTGAAGAACCCTGGAATGGCACTGGAAGTGACGTCGATAACAACTATTAGAATGATTATTATTAGACAGTTTCATAAGAGTTCAAAGTAAAAGAAGCATTGACTTGAATAGTAGGTGACAAACATCTCCCGCTGCTTCTCGTGAGAAAAATATGTGAGGCGAGGCAAGATGCAAGACTTGACAAGGATGAGTCAACTCCTGTCAAACCGAACTCCGCAAGTGCATATAAGGATCGAAGGTGTGGTGCTCCATTTTGTGTTCTTCATTGGGTACTCATAGGAGATTCATAGAGGGTGGGTAGGGTGGCGAGTTAGCAAAACAAGGAAATGAATTCAATAAAGCCGAGCGGGCATAACGAAAAGAATATATACTAAAATGATCCGAGAATTTCTTGAATAATGTTGGCGAATATAAAATTACATTACATTGGTAGTTGAAAAAGGAAAGCCTCCATCAATATGTATACTTACCCAACCTACTTGGGTCAAATAGCGTGTTAACTTTCTAATATAGGTCTTATATAAGAATATACTAATACGGTTTGTAATAAAGTGGTTCGACATAAAAGCGGGATGTTAAGAAGCTGCCCTGGTAGGTCGTTAAGCTGCGCGATATGCTCGAAGGATTCGGAGGAGCAATACACGTGTATGCTATATAATGAAGCTAAGGACCATAGCTACCTAAGGTGGCAGGTCGTAATGGGTTGCTGACCCGAGGCGGCGTTGTACGACTAAACCCCCTGTTTGTGCCAGGGAATGCTGATGCGCCCGGAAAGATGGGCATGCCTTTCCAACATGCATATTATCTACATGCTGAGCCTCCTCCCGTCCACGTGGGAATCGTGCGTTCCGGATCTGCATTCCTTTATTATCGACTTTCCCCCCAAGTCTTAGTCCCCAGGTACCGATTCGCGTTCCTGCATAGTCGCTCAAACCAACGTCGGAATGCGATCTTCTACAAGACTCCTTGGCCTGCTGGCGTATGTTGCCATTGCAAGCGCCAGCACCGTTGTTGCCTCGATCCAGAGCGACCTCGGCGGCCTACTCTCACCTGGCGCATCCATATCCCACAATGTGTCTGTGGCACCGCGTTGGAGCGAATTCCATGCTCCTCAACCCGGCACTATTGTGACGGTCGCAACAGAAGCCGATGTGGAGGCGACGGTTTGTCGGTCCTAAATATGACGATCAAGTAGTGGGGCTAACATCTCGTAGGTTCAATACTGCCTGCAGCAGAACATCCCATTCCTAGCTCAGAATGGGGGTCACGGCTGGAGCGGCGCATTTCACTTGGGCGAGGACGGCCTTGTGATCAACCTACGCGGTCTCAACAACACTGTTTTCAGTGCTGACAAGACGCAAGCGACCATCGGAGGAGGAGCCATCATCAGTGAGGTTATTGCGCAAGCATATAGCAACGATGTACAGGTCCTCACCGGTAACTGCAACTGCGTTGGGGCGCTCGGCGCAGGGCTTGGTGGAGGTTATGGCAACTTGATGGGCCTTCACGGCTTCATGGTTGACAACTACCTGTCCTTCAACGTCGTGCTGGCTAATGGAAGCCTTGTCACTGTGACGCCCGAGCAGGAAGACCTGTGGTGGGCTCTTCGTGGCGCAGGGCCCAACTTCGGCGTCGTCACTTCGGCTGTGATGAAGTCGACCCCGCTGCCGCAGGCGCAGAACACGGCTTGGGTTGGCGGGCTGTGGTTCACAGAGGACAAGCTCGAGCAAGTGATCCAAGGCATCGAGGACCTAACACTTGAGGCCCACATGAACATTTTCCTCTACTTCTTAACATCAAACGGCACACCGACAATACTCGTAACGGTGTTCTACTTCGGTACAGAAGCTGATGGGCGCGTTGCATTTAAATCGATTCTCGATATCGGACCCTACAACGACACGACGTCGGTGCTGCCACAGAATGAGTGGAATGCAGGCGCCGACGGTTTCTGCATCAAGGGCGAGCGTAAACCTACGTACAGTGCAGGCTTCGACCACATGATCCCGTCGACTTGGCGCCAGATCTGGGATGACTATACCGACTTCCTCAATAACCCCAACACGAGTTCTACGACAGTCGTGGTCGAGTGCTATTCGCTCGACAAGGCCCAGTCCATCGATGCCGATACGGCGTCCTTTGCGAACCGTGACATCCGCTTCAATGGCTTCGCCATATCTTGGTACCCAGATTCTAGCCTCGACAGCGCGGCGGAGGCATTCGGCTCCAGCTTCCGTAACCTATTGCGCGCGGACGATGGATTATCGTCGAACCGCACGTAAGTACTCTGTCAGCTTCACCATGATCTTAAAACATGTTACTAAATGCTACTCCTAGATACGTCAACTTTGCTTTTGGGGACGAGTCTAATGAGGCCGTTTACAACACTAACACACCTAGGCTTCAGCAGCTGAAGAAAGAGTATGATCCTAAAAACGTATTCAATCAGTGGTTCGATTTGTAATAATGTACTTGTACATGGATATTTGAGCATAAGCCACGTTTTATGGAAAAAAGAAAAAAGAAAAAAGAAATTAGGGGTTAGCGGGCAGCCGGGTATCCTGGATTATGTGCGACGGAGATATTAAGAGTGCACCGAAGGGGGCGCTATAATTATTAATTTTACAAAATCCTCATATTTTCAACTTATCCTACTGGCTTACGGTACACAAGCGATGATTTCATCATGCATGATAGATCTGTGGAACGCCTGGAAGTAACCATCACGCGTGCTTTGATATCCTATTGAAATGGGAGCTCTCTTTCTACGCTCAAGCTTGAGCGCCTGCAGCGATGATGTCTGCGGCTTGTTCCACAACACCATATAAGCTCGCCATTGGGTGCCCGCCTACCGGGCTCGGGAAAACACTGGCATCGCAGATTCTAAGGCCATCAACTCCTTTGACCTTGAGATTACCATGCACGACTTTACCCATAGGACAGCTTCCCGCGGCGTGGAAATGAGCCACACCAACAGCTCTGATCCGGTTCTCGATCTCACTGTCAGAAGACTCTAGCGTAAGTGGAGATAGACCCGGAAACGCTACTTCAGATTCTACGTAGGCTTTCATGGCCTCTGTGCCAAGCATGAGCTTGAGTAGCCGCCTCACGCCGTGGATAAGACAGGCGCGGTCGAGTGCGGTCGTGAAGTAATTAGGCTCGATCCACGGGGTAGTGCTGTCGATATCTTGGGACAGTGACACGCGGCCACGACTGCTAGGAAGCGTGAGCATGACAGACGTACAGAGCATGCTGCCGTCGAGGGGGAAGGCGGGAGCGAGTGGGTGATAGACGACGAGTGTCTCCACAAAAACCCGTCCTGGTTGGAGGAGAGCTTCGCGTTCCGCACCGATAACGCCATCCTCATCGAGGGCTTTCTCCAATACATGGCGCGGAGGAGCTTCGTTGGCGTTCCAATCAGCCGGGAAACCCTCTACAAAGACAGGGTCGGACAGGTTGGGATGGCCGATCGCAAGTCCGCGCGAAGGATCCTTGAGCGCAAACCATTGAAATAAGGCAAAGTGGTCGAAGTATCGCTGACCAACGCTAGGAAGTGACTGAATTAAGGGGATCCCGTGCTTCGATAGAACCGACGGCTCCCCAACACCGGAGCGGAGCAGAAGGCGTGGCGTCTGTAATGAACCGGCGGACAGTATGACTTCTTTATTTGCAATAACTGTTTGACCATTTGCCAGCTTCACGCCTGTTGCCTTAGGGTCTGCTCCTACTTTGTCAAACAAAATCTGTGTGACTGGGCAGAATGTCTTCACATTCACGCCATCCAACGAGTAGGCAAGATGACTAGGTTGTCTCTTCCCACCATCCCAAGTCTCAAAGTATTCACTCAGTCCAGCTAGGCGGCCGGCAAATGGGTCAAAATTTCTCTCTACGCCGAGCTCCTTCCAAGCCTGCTCGATAGGATTGCGGAGGGGGTATTTTCTGGTTTCACGACTCGCCGAGATAGGGGCCACCTTAATGGGACCTTCAAAGCCATGTTTCTCGGCACTAGCATTAGTATCGTAGTAGCGTTCAGAGCGCTTGAAGTAGGGCAACAGGCCGGCGTAGCTCCATCGCTCATCACCACCTAGCAAGGCTGCCCAAGCATCATAATCTGGGGGGTCACCGCGTGACCATCCTCCATAGTTGAGCACGCTTCCACCACCTAGTGTCTTTCCGGCTGTAAGTGTATGTGTGCGACCTGCCGTTGATGGAGTTTCTGCAGTCGTGAATTGCCAATCAAGCGCGGTTCCTTGCAGGGCAAAGCCACCCATGGATGTGACCACATCGTGTTCCGGGGTTGGGTCTGGGCCGGCTTCGAGAACTAGGATGGAATTTTGTGGCGCTGAGTGTTTAAGACGAGAGGCTAAAGAGGAACCAGCAAGGCCCCCGCCGACTATTACGTAGTCAAAGGTCGTCGATTCCGACATGTCTCGCTTATTTGGTGTGTATATAAATACTTAAGACAGAGAAAGTTAGGTACCTATAAAAACTTAAGAAGTGACAGGATCCATTATCTTTGGAAAACAAATTGGAGCAGTATAAGATGTTAATGTTGGTGGTTGGAACTTTATTGATTCGTTAAAAGTTTCTTTCATCCGAGTTGCTGCTTACATTGTTATTTTACGGTTGCCAACACTGGAAACTGTAACCTGACAGCCTGATTCACACACACATTTTTTTAGGCAAGGAGTTCCCAATGTTAAAGGCTAGAGTTACACACTTCAATTTCAATTATAGGTACATAAAAACTTGGAAAGAGCCATTCATACCTACCTATCTAGTATGCATGTCCTAACTTTTAAAGGATGCCATTTAAATCAAATGAAGTTTTACAACATAGAAGCGCTTAATAAGCAATTGAGTATCTTTCTCACCACTTGCATCTACAGGCATTGGCAATTAGGAATAATGTGTTGACCCACGTACCTAAACCATCTGGGCAGGTATGTAGGTACAATACTTCGTATGGGCTTCGGCCTTTCACGAGCCTTCCACTCAAGGCCGGGGGGACCGCTCTCGTCACCAAGGTGCCTAGGTATGTAAGAAACTTAGAGTCGGTAACCTCCAGAAATCTAGCAGCTCTCCCTACACTATAAGGGTCAAGACAGCATGGTGATACATAGCGATAGTCAAGATCGACAATACCTCCGATATTGATGCAGAAAAGGCGATCGCCTATCTCGGTTCTTCGGAAACCCATATCACATTTGGATATCGGCGTCGCAAATGCGGGCTGAAGCATCGCAACTGGGAAGACCCCTCATCGAGGTAGCGAGGTTAAGCCCGCTCAACTTACCGAACTCATCGGCGTCAATAGTCTAGGCCCACAGCGCACCATGCTGCCACTCCTGGCCAAAGCACCGGCGCGCCCACGATTCTTCCTCCTGCTCCTCCTGGGAAGCATGCAAGGTTGAAAAGTATCCACTTCCCATGGGCCATGGGAGCTTTTGGTGCCTGGGTGCTAGCAAGGCAGCGGCGCATTACTTAATACGCAGGTCGCATTTGAAGCATGCCCATAGATTCCCTCTTAGGCATGCTTCAAATGTGACCTGCGTACCATCT
Organism: Jackrogersella minutella; assembly: GCA_022578535.1. Taxonomy (NCBI): domain Eukaryota; kingdom Fungi; phylum Ascomycota; class Sordariomycetes; order Xylariales; family Hypoxylaceae; genus Jackrogersella; species Jackrogersella minutella. The sequence goes on from MU388240.1 coordinate 6,307, forward strand.
TTTCTGCCGATCTAGTGTGAACCCCGAGAACAAGAAATCGAGCATTAAGGGTCCAGAGTCCAGACCGCTAACGACGAGGCTAGCTTCGTGCAGACGGAGATGGGAATGAAGGCGCTAGACTCTTCGGGCTGGATGAAGCGATTGTAACCGCGGACGATGCGATGAACTTGGTAATGGATCAGGGAGTGACGCGACGCTTCATGCACCATAACATATCATATAAAAAATTCATAGGTCAGGTATGTAATACTAACACCAGGACGCCGTCGCCGTAAACAGATTGACTCGACAACCCTTGAGAAAACTTCGGGGAAATTTCCTTCGATCGGCGGAGGGGAGACCGAATGGTATTGTGGTGGTAGTGGACGTAACCCATTGCCTGGTTGCAACCACCTCCAGCTGGGACAGGCTGCAATCGGGACAAACGACCAATGTAAGTGATCTCGCCAAGTCACTTTCAACGAACCTAATTTCTGTATTTCTTTTTTTCTCTCTTATTTTATGTGTCATGGGAGGTTATGATGACCACAGTACCCTAGTACATCATGTGAGATAGATCTCTCGAGGTCGTAAATTGGTTCAAATAAGCTTAAGTATAATTATAGCTTAGCCAACTAGCTAACTCCTTGTGTCAGCTCCCATCGACGGTGCGACTTTAGCGGCCACTAATACCTAAGTTCCCGTCCCGCTGCCGGTCTTCACCAGGACTCAATCCACTTCTCCATTCCTTCACTATAACTAAAGGGGATAAGTCCTACATAGGTTAGCCAAATCGTTGAGTGACACTTGGAAGGAAGACTGAGGATTCAATAATCATAATAATAAGGCAAAGTATTGTAATGTAATGAATGTTACAAATGTGATATCAGCCTGTCACCTCTAGACCGTACGAGACATAGACTGTATATTCGTACCTACAATAGCGGAACATGAGGCCCACAAAGTATCACCACCTCATTGCTCTCCAGAAGCGAGGCGTGAGGCCGTGTTTTCGTCCGTATCATCATAGCCTAAATATCTCCAGTAATTCAACAAACGAGTTTCATCCATGTGCCATCCGGCTCCAACCGCCGGGTCAGCTACAAACCAAAGCAAGGCGCTTTAGTAATACCGCCGCTCCTCCGAAGCAGCAAGGAGAAGACTCTGAAAACTTCTGGCGTGTTTCGGCGGACGACTCCAAATTTTGGGACGACTACGTCTCGACCCGGCCAAGCTACAGCGCAACGTTCTATAACGAGATATACTCGCACCATGCCGCACACTCGTGCAAGTGGGAGACCGCACACGATGTTGGCTGCGGGGCCGGTCAGGTCTCCGCAGAATTGGCTTCACGTTTCGCCCATGTTGTCGCTTCAGATATCAATGATACGCATCTGGCCGTTGCGCGGCGCCGGCTAGCATCTAGTCTCGGGCCTACGCGTATCTCGTTCACCCACAGTAAGGGAGAAGACCTGATTAAGCACCATCCAGCCGGCTCTGTCGATCTCATCGCCGCCGCCGAGGCTATGGTGCTTATGGATGAGCACGTGGCACTTGATAACTTCAAGCGTTTGCTCCGACCTGGCGGCACCTTGGCCTTTTGGTTTTATGGCCGCCCGACGTTCTCTGACCCAAAGCTGCGGGCCGAGGCGCAGCCGCTCATCGACGCCATCATGGTGAAGAACTGGTCCAAGGTGATCCGTGGCAGCGGTGAGCGACGTATAGCGGGTTTTCAGCGGGCAGCGGAGGGCATGACATCGTGGCTCGACTATGTCCCACTCGATCCACAGACATGGATGGATGTAAGACGAATCAAGTGGAATCCTAGCGCTACCTTGGCCTTCTTCGGTGAAGAGGCGTGTGGGTTTCCGATTCGCAGCACTAGCAGTGTACAACCTTGCGAGCACGTAGAAGAACGTGAGGATCCGGAGTGGTGGCGAAATGATTGGGACATTGCCGAGTTGAGACGGTATTTCAATGTACTCTTTCCGGGATTCAAGGAGGCCGTAGGGGAGGGAGACGCAGAGATCAACCGGCTATTCGAGGAGCTCAATGTCCATTTTGGAGGGAACGGTAAAGTGAAACAGTTCACCTGGCCGGCTGTGCTGGTGACAGCCACTAGAAAATGATAATGAAGTCCATAAGGCAAGCTATTTCTTAACCAAGTTTTTTTCTAGTTTCAATACTACAACCAAGATCTCTTGGTTATTCGTGTATCAATGCAGATGAGAAAACTTAGCGATTGCGTAGGTAGTATTAGATACGACATTAAAGAAATCTCTCAAATAGGGAGTTAGGGGTTTGTCCCGCCACTACGGATCGGTACAGGGGGCAATGTATTGTACCCGACAATAATTACCAACAACTTTTCAAGTCGGGGCCAGTTAATAAAATTTTCAACTTTCACAATAAAGACTTCAGTTCGACTGGCCATATTATTTACGACGTATTTATATTAATATTCGTATATACTGCCCAAGCCAATATCAAACGCCGAACTACCAATATTATTAGTACTTTTATACATTTTCCAATCGGTGACTACCCAGATGCACGCTGCGCTCAACGGTAATTCCACCACTCGCTGGCAGTTGCTCTTCCGAATGAGTGCCGTCAGCGTGTATGTCCACGTCTATCCCCCGCAGATTGTCCGTGAGTCTGATGTCGTCCTTGTAGTCGCTCTCTGACCCCAGAGGGTAAGCACGCGCATGACCGCTGATGCCACTACTACCATGGTTTCGTGAGAAGTATGAGCTCTGCTTCTTCTGCCGGATAGGCCGGCCACGGAACAGGAGCCATATTGGTCGATAAGTCGGAAGGCAAGCGCTAAGAACGGCCGTCGACAGCTCAATGACCGCCCAGAAGAAGACAGGTGAGGTGTAATCTGCATAAAGTCAGTTACAGAACGACGATGCATGTCATGAAAAGGGGGTCGTACAAGTCTCATCATTGAAGTGGAGAGCCAGGCTGTCACCGACATGGACGTAGATGAGGGCACGGGTAAGGCTGAACGCGCATACTCTGTGTCACGGTCAGCAGATCGCACCAACCAACGACGTGAAATAAAAACCCACGTTGCACCAAGAAGGAACATAACCAGGACACCGAGCTTCTGCTTCCACGGTAGCTGCAGCTGCAGAACCATCGGGATTGGCATCACGAGGATGATCACATCTATGATTATATCCGAAATAGCCATGCCATACCACAGCGCAAGCCCGTTCACGCAGCTATTGTGATAAAAGGCCTCGATGAACGGACTGATTGGATAGCAGGTGAAAAGGTTCGCGAAGAAGAACGAGACCGTCCAGGAGACGACAAGACCAAGCACGACCTGAGAGGCGATCTTGAACGGCTTTCCATAGAAAATGTTCATGTAGAAGACTAAGATGGACGACTTCACGAATCCGAGGCCGACAGTGGAGAGGATGTTGACCGCGAGCTTGCACTACAGAAAGTTGGCACCGTTCTTCCATTTTTCTTGGAAGCTAGTTCGTGGCATACCTTCTCATAAGTGACGAATCGAGGATCGTTGAGGAGCGGCTGCCCGTTGGGTCCAGTGGACTGGTGTTGGCCAAGTTGACCATCAACGGCAGCAATCAGCTGCACCGCAGCGCAACCGATGGAAATAGCCTGCAATGATCAGCCATTCGTTTTCGACTGTAATGCAATGGAATGAACGTACCATTGCGGCAATAACAAGATAGTCGTCCATCTTGATACCTTTCCCGAGGACCTTGGCCCATAATCGCAAGGCGACAGCGACAATAGGTAATATCATGAAGGCGATCCCAAGGCCAATCATCTGACCTTGGGAGTAATTATCCGCGATGTCTTGGATGACACCCATTTTGACGGGGTGCCTTTGCGCGCCGCGCAAACTGACGAGGGAGGGGAGGGGAGAAGGGCGGCGGCGAGGGTAGCGAGAACGAATTCGAGCTATCTAGTAGTGAAAACTCACTCTATAAACTCGAGAAGTGCTGACGTTCACCAGCCAAGGAAATATCTACTACCATTACACATGTCTGCTATCTAAGCCCCGAGTTACTGGACGTGGGGTTCATGCATTATAAATATCCTCTTACGCATATGGCCGCATCTTACAACATACAGCCCTACCAAAGGGGCAGGTGATGGCCGAGATGGGTGCCACTGTGCCACCAATACAAATCCCACAATAACACCTTACTTTCCACCAGTGACTTACCTACATAGGTGTTGTAAACATAACCAAGGAATTCGCTAAAGAATCTTGTTTTTTATTATTCTCCATGTTTCCCTCCTAGCCTCTCCTATTTTTCCTTCTTTTCCCTTTGGTCTATGAAGCTTCATTTTTAACATCCCATATCTTCCCTCCTTTACTGGCTCCTTAGGTAGTATTTTGGGATCACCTAGGTATGTGAGTGGGGATTTGAATTGCCTCAACCCGTTTTATTTTTTCCACGTAACCCCTCAATGCAGATTTAGCTGTAGCATATCAGTTTTGGCTGACGCTTGAGAGGCGAATCAAGAAGATCGGGTGTAAAACAACGTTTAGGCTACGCATTCATTTGATTCATGAAGATACAGTAACTGAGTAGCTGGATAGTAATATCCATACTACCATAATCATTTTATGGGTTTCGGAGTCACCATATAAGAAGATCTTACCTAAAGCTGAGATATTAGAGAAGCAGTAAAAATGCAAAATATGGATATCATTCCCAGCGAATGCCGGCGCTAATCAGATCATATGAGAACCCGCCTTGGGTTTCTTTAAGAATCCTTCAACGGTGCTGACACGCATTAGCATGCAGTACGACCAGCAAGTTTACAGTCAACCAGGGGATTCTTATCGTTCCATCCTATACAAATTGGCCAATGAAAAATCAATCAAAGCTTAGTATATGCTCTTTGGCGTATGCGGTCAGCTATACCAACCAATCGAGTTTTCACATTATACCGGGGAGTCTTAATATCTTAAGTCTTGTGGCACTCCGAAGAACCGAAGAATATCGCCACGTACCATTGCATTATATGCAAAATTACTTTAAGGTTTGAGTGTTGTATGCGATCTTGGAAGAGCCCTTCCCAATTCTTAGATCTAGAATTTAATAATCTCAGCTGCAAAGGAGTAATCACCAGCTCAACCCGAGCGGACGGTTTACGAGTTTTAGCTACACAATTTTTGAACTGTACTTTCAACGACCCGAAATTAAGTGACAAATTTACATTATTATCAGCTGACACCAATCCTTTTCGTTTCTTTTTACTCATGGGATCTGTCAATATATAGGATCGTGGCCGTTCTTGGTCTAGTTAAGTAATAGTTCGTGAAGCTTATGCGAAAAGACGATCTCTCCCGTGAGTGGTTCGTGGTGCGAATCCAACAGGAGTCTACATCGATATAAACTTTCGGTCAGTAATTAACTATATAGTGACCGGAATCAGGAAGGAATCGACATTGAACATGTACAGTTATTAACTTTAATTATATCATATCATGAATAAAAGCTACACGGTTTTTCTTTTCCATAAGATTGTACTTAGAGGAAGTTGCTTAAACTCCGACTAATTACAGCTTTTCCGGGTTTTCAAGTTTAACAAGACAAGAACACATCAACGATTTATGATGTTTACGTTGGTAGCAAGAATTTCAATGTAAATGTGTTTAGGCCATCCGTATTAGGACTAAACATCATATTGTCATAAAGACTCTTATCATATGGGTTGCAGTTTAGGTAAGTTCAACTTGTCCAAGTAATATATCAACTATTTATCTTTAAAAGCTTCAAAAGCCATTATTACTCATCATAACGAACATATTCATGCATTGAAAAATATATGTGAAAGTTCGAAAAAGTGTAACCTAATATTAATGGACACTTTCAGGAGTTGAGTCGTTGCGTATTACCTATTTTTTATGTATTTACTTAATAAAGGTTGTAGTATTCATGAGGAGTCAAAGACATAACTTCTAATACTAGTAAACTCCTAATTATACCCTCGAATGTGATGATTGCAAATGAAGGCTAGCTATCCTCAAGGAATTGTAGGTTAAAATGTTCAAAAGAACTAACAACGATAAGCAAAGGTGTAAGTTGTTTCGTCATTATAACTCTTATGCATATTAAGTTTTACCAATAGGTTCTTTGTTAAAATAGTTGTTATTTCAAGTAATTAAATTCAAAGTATTAATAGAAATATACGTTATGTTACGTTATAACTACTGAAAGTTATCAATTTGAACAACAAGTTAGAATTATACTGCCGAAGGTCTAATCGACTGTAGCAGAGACATGACTGACAAAGAGAGTTCCTGTTCGGTATACCCGTGATCATCTAGGTAGGTTAGTCGGGTGTAAAATCCCTCGCGCAACTATATTAGACTAGGTATCTATGCCAAACTATAAGTCACATATGATCTTTCCGTCAAGTCGCTATCATGACCAAAGTCAGCGGTACGAATCTATTGTCTAAAATGCCGACCAAATCATTCAGAACCCAAAGACAAAAAAATAATGCTCGACAATTTATCAAAGCGTTTGACTCAGTATCTTCGAGATACCCCTATCTCATAAGAATTTCTATAACTTCATGCGAGGTCAAATCTTGCTTGTTGTCGTTGCTGTCTTTGGCAAAGCATATCAAAAGATCTTAAGCCCGGTAGACAATGACTAACTGGGTCCTATGCTGGGCAATTAGTTGCATATTACTTGATTGTTGTTTGTTTAACATGCTGACCAAGTTGTAAAAGGTACTTGCCGTAGGTTTCGACGTCTTGGACGTTTGAGCTATACGCATGAGGTATTGTACATCGATCATCGTTACATCCACATATGGGAGAACCAGGCCAGTAGCTAAGCGATGATAAGGAGCTCGTCGACGAATCTTGTATATAGTAGAGTTCAGAGTTAGCTCAAGAACTACTTACATTTGCAGAGCTCGATCATGTTCGCAAATGGATATATCTCCATTGAACAAGATGAACTGGGTACGTTACATAATTCTACATGAACTTTTGAGTAGGCTCGGCACGATCACATGTTTCTCGTGAGTTGGCTGAGTTGGCTATGTTTCTCCCCACGTGTTTTAAGAACGGGTATGTACGAAGTTGGTGTGCATATCAATTTCTATATGCCAAGTTGGTTAAGGGGTAACACTGGGACTTCCGTCTCTGGTCCGATCCCGTGTGGCGTTACAGATACCTACATGTGTGTAGGTTGGTACTATATTATATATAGCTAGCTCGCCTTCGGAAACATGACTGGATATAGATTTAGAGTTTGTTTGTTGCATTGTCCCTTGCATGAAATGAGACATCGCCATCGGTAATGGGACCAGCGTAACCGATATCTCTGATCTATCGTCATTTGGAAAATTGTTCGCATCAAGTTTATAATATGTAGGTATGTAAGAGGTATGTAGGTATGTAGATACATAAGAACTCTTTGAGCAAGTGTTATACCTACCGGTAGGATATCTGGAGCTGACAACGTTTTAACCTAGTATAAACTATCCCAAGAAGAGAATCGTCCGGTTTAGATCTACTAGTACTAGTTAGGTATACATATGTAGGTATATATATTAAATTATCCGAGATGGATGGGTCCGAACCTGTTTTGCTACGTATCGCTCTCCCCCGCAACTTGTTGATAGCTACCTGGTAAGATCTCATATTCTAATATAGGAACAGTTTCTCATGGGTGCCCCTTTGATATATTATCTGCAATTATCTTATACCCATTACTCAGATTTACCGTCCAATTAAGGACGTTGATGTTCCTGCTGACGTCCTTATACGCCCCTCCAGGTAATTCTGGGGCTAAAAACGTGGATGGCATAATCTCGAATACCGATAAACATCGATGAATGCGCCCAGTTTGGGGTTACGAATTCTCGAAGACAGAAATTGCAGAAATTGCAAAAATGTAATGATTTCGTCCAGGTTCGAACTGGAGACCTTCAGTGTGTTAGACTGACGTGATAACCCAACTACACCACGAAACCCACGAAACCCCTATGATGCTGGTCGGCGATCACTTGGGATGAGATGGCAATGCATTTTTGAGGTTAGTATATGTAGAAATTCGGACCTACTGTGGAGTATAGGGGGCTTTGGCGCAGGGCGGTGGTGATTATATCGCTCTATCCATCAAGAACCGCTCTTGTCCACTGGCACCGATTAAAGCGCGGGGAGCAAGGTATCATTATACTTAGACGCGTTCGGCGCAAACATTTATTGATGGGTTCTTTAGTTTGAAATTGGAACTGCGTGCGTGCATACCCTAGTTAGGTGTATTATGCTGGACGATAATAGAGGTACAATACAAAACGTTGTCGGGAATGTAAGCATCCGTAAATACTGATGTTGTATAACGGGATCGCCCCTTACTATCGTATTAAACCATGCGCTTTTCTATTGACGCTTTGATAGGTACATAATGTATATCTAATAACACTTTATCAATAGGTAGTACCTAACCTACCTAGTTAGCATATGCATGCACGTAAACTCAGGTCACAATATTGAATATCTAGTTAGTCAGCTAGTCTACCTAGTCTACCGGTATGCAGCAAACATTCAGAAATACACGACACACGGTAGGTAACATGATGCGGCAGGCCTACATCCCGTCTATCTACTGAAATGTCACTTGGGTTGCTAAGCAGGATTATAGGAGGCACGCTATTGAATGGGCATTATCAAAGGATCCCACCGTAACGTAAATGTCCATAGGAGGGTAATTCATACATAACCTCAAAATGTACCTAAATTTATAAATTCTTGGAAGGGAAGAGTGGTTTTGGGTATTATTGAATTGGATCTGCGAAATTGGTTCTTGGTAGAAAGATCGCCTTCTTAGGTTGACATATATTTTCATCAACCCCTACTACATACATGTAGATAAAATGGTCAAGACTTGTTGGTTCTGTATCTCTTGTAATATGTAATAATTGTACTAGAACTACCCAACCTAATAAATAGCCTAGAACATTTGCCTACAGCGATCCGAGGGGTGGGAAACAAATCAGAATAATAGTTCAGTCGGGTCCCTTAGTTGGCTTCCTTGCCCCTGGCGAACTTAGTACTGGATACCCCTGTCTTTCCCCGTCCCCGGTTCGGCGGTTCCTGATGATCCTGATGAATCCTTGGACCCTAGCAATTTGTTGCTCCACCGTTGGATCGATCTCCTGATGAGGGTTAATCGCTGTAATATGGGCACTCGAGAACTAGAGATTCCGTTCACTAGGGAAAAATAGCGCTCGGGATATACACACTTTATCCATATTCATAAAGGTCGAAGCTACGTAATATACCTAGGTACTCCAAGGTTGTTCAAACAATACCTAGCACCTGGGCAACAACTGCACCATACCTAAGCTAACTCAATTACCTATCTTCATTGACACCAAAGAAAAACCAAAGACGGAAAGATGGGGGCTAAAATGGCGTTGGTGGCCAGTTCATTATCGCTAACCCCCGTTCTAGATCTTCAACCCCCTAGCTAGGTACATCATTGGTACACCTTACCTATCAGCCTATCTGATCTATCGGTTGTTGAAATATCAATATGTCCCATACGACTTGCTACATGTGTATGTATGTACGCCGTACCTACATGGCTTTTAAAGGGAGTTATTACTCGGCCATATTTTGTCTTTGGTTCAAGGACATAGACATACTTAGCTAAGTGAATAATTAATAAACCAAGGAAAATAATCTTGGTGCGGATACCGTATATTACTACAATTATTATGCCCAGATGCTCTAATGTAGGTACACGTGTAGTCAAGTAAGGTAGTGTGCACTTACCTAGGTAGGTATTCAGGCAGATTTCCTCCCCCCTGAGTTTTTTATCTTATTTTTTTCTTAAATGTTTTCTTTCCCTCTTCCCCACATTCAATTATTCCCCACTTCTACATAGAGCTGGAAGCTGTCCGATTGTTCTGTCTAGATAACCTTATGTACCATTTAGACATATTAAATGGGTAGACCTGCCAAATGCGAATAAGAAGCGCCCCTCCCCCTTTACCAGTACCTAGTTTTAACCTAGTCCATACCCTAGGTGATACCTAGGTAAAGGGTAGTTCACATAAGACCATAGCGACCATGGATAGCATGGGATAGCATGGGATAGCATGGGATAACATGGGATAACGTGGAATAGCATGGGATAGCAATGGGTACCTACCCCTCCCCGTTACTTCTTTGCTGATCTGATCGATCTGATTGCTTGATCGGGTCGAATGCTCGGTCTGTTCTAATACCAAAACCGGCCATCTTACCTAGGTAGCCAACCAGATACTACCTACCTAAGACAAAAATTTTTAAGAACAGTCAGAAAAGGGAAAAAAGGGCATTCGGGACACGCATGAGAAACAAGAAAGAGGGCATCCCAAACAAGAAAGGAAAAGAAAAAAAGAAGAAAAAAAAAGACAAAAAAGCAATTAGACTTACATACATATTACATTCATATCATACATCCATCCTTACAACATGGGTCTCTTTTCTCGAAGGTCTAGAACTTCCAAACAAGTAAAGGCCACTACACTCGGAGATGGAGGAGGAGGAGGTGGTGGCGGTGGTGGGTTTGGTCCAGGGAACGATTCGGCCAGCCTCAACTCGGAAGGGTCCAACATGAGAAGCTCGTCGACGGGAAACTCACGAATCCAGATTCACCATAATACGAATCGCACGTCGGCTAGCAGTATGCCTCAAACGCCCTTGACCCCCATGACACCACACCTCATGCCTCGGGTCAACCTACCTAAGCCGCCAGATCCGTCTCTTGATGCAGCCGGCTACCTTAGGAGTCTAGGATCTGTTCGCGAACGGTCCAAGATCGTAACCGACAAAGCCTTGCGTAACACCCTGAACCACTTCGATGTTGATATGGCCAAGTTTCCCGACGTAGTCTCATTCGTATGCGGCATCATCAAGGTCTGAATTTGCCGAATCAACCCCAGTTTAATACACACTAGTATATTATAGGATCGCTGACTGGGAATAATAGCGAGACTTCGACCCGCCGTTTACCTCCATCCCGCCCCACGGCCGGTATCAACACTTCTGCGTCGGCGGTCGGGATCGAGTCGCAAACCTGCTCGCCACCTTTCCCCAGAATATCGACAGCACCGAGAAGTGTCGTAGCCTGATCGACCTCTTCCTCGTCAGCGTCCTGCTCGACGCCGGCGCCGGTACTTCCTGGAGCTTCAAGAGCGCCGAGAATGGCCGCGTCTACAGGAGATCGGAGGGACTGGCCATTGCGAGTTTAGAAATGTTCAAAACCGTACGTGTCGCGCGCATAACAAAGGAGTGACGTTCATTACCTATATACAGAGTAAAATTTTTCGATCAAGGGGTTCGCGCTGACTTTTGCGTCTTCAATAGGGGCTATTCTCTGGAAATCCTAACAACAAATTTCAAGTGGACAAAAATGGTCTCCGAGACCTCACAGTCGAGCAATTGGCTAAGGGCATGCAGTCGCGCCCGGGCAACGAGATCGCTGGTCTAGAGGGCAGAGCGCAGCTCCTAATCCGACTCGGTAATGCGCTGTCAGACAAGACAGAGTTATTCGGCGATGATGGACGGCCGGGCAATTTAATCGGTATGTGGTTTTGTCTCATAAGACCTGCTACCCCCTTTGTGTGCAATATTCAGCAAATGAACTTTGTCTGACTGGACGATGAATGCGCAGACTACCTCCTCGCCCACCCGACGACGCAAGCTTCTTCGACACCCATTGTAGTCATTCCCGTGCTCTGGAACGCGCTCATGTCCGGCCTCGCCCCTATCTGGCCGGCATCACGAACGGCTATTGACGGCATCTCGCTCGGCGACGCCTGGCCCTGCTCCTCGATGCCGCAACACACTCCGGCGCCCACCTCTCCCGGCCTCTCCCCTTTCCCCAACTCCCAAACGGGCACAGCGCCCTGGGAGTCCATATTACCTTTCCACAAACTAACACAGTGGCTCACCTACTCGTTGATGCAACCCATGCAGAACCTCCTCAGGATCCAATTTGCCGGCACGGAACTGCTGACGGGGCTGCCCGAATACAGAAATGGAGGTCTGTTCATCGATCTCGGCGTTCTAACGCTCAAGCAAGATGAGCTCGACCGTGGCCTTGAGAACTACAACGATCACTGCCGACGGACGAACACGAAGGGTGTCGAGGTAGCGCCTATGTTCGAACCGAGCGACGATGTGATTGTTGAGTGGAGAGGTGTCACCGTGGGCTTCCTCGACAAACTCCTGGTTGAGGTCAACAAGTCTCTTAGAAAGGAGCTTAATGGCGGCGAGCTCACGTTAGCGCAACTGCTCGAGGCCGGAAGCTGGAAGGTAAGCTGTATTATGACAAGATAGCAACACGGCCATCGAGTCTAACCCTGGAATCCCTCAAATCTGGCGAACTAACATTGATACCTATAGGGGGGCCGCGAGATCGCAGAAGTTAGCCGACCTAACACGAGAGAACCGCCCATCCTGATCGACTCAGACGGAACTGTATTTTAACACCGAGATATTCATTCCCTACTGTATTATTCTCCTCTGTTATTCTTACTTCCTTCTCTTCACAAATAGTGCATTATGAGACATTGAACGAAAGGTCGCCACTAGATCAGGCAGACTTGGGATTCATACGCCTTCCTCCCCTTTCTTAGCATTCAAAACAAGAGTGCCGTCATTTTAAAAGCCGGCAGAAGATGCACCATCTACCTAGGGCTAGGGCTTTCCTAATTACTCGAGAGAGAAAAAGCAACAAAACAAAGGTTAAGGGGAAAAAAAAACAAGTAGACTATGTCCGTAACAGGGACACGGCTCGGTTCGGCGACGACGTATTTGTTGCCGCAATTATTGGTAATCCATGCGATTTGCGATTTGCGCCATGGGGATGATTGGGGGTGAGAGTCGACTGACTCTTTTCAATTAGGATAGTATTACCAGAAAACCTAATTAATCGTGCCTATGAAACATTCATCTTGGCGGACTCTCATGTGTATCTTGCCAGTAACCCGGACCTTTCTGGTAGCCCCTTATAGGTAGCCCCTTATAAAATAGGAGACTACTGGTAGCGTTCAGCCGACAGTCTTGGTTATCGGGTTAGCTAACTAGGCACCCAAATATCTACGGGCACCTAGGTAGCTATGGCGGACGGTTTGACTGAGTGTATTTCTGCTTGATAGTTCACATGATGCGTATATGTACAATGCGAGTACAAGTTGCGAGTATACCCCGTCTGAGCCAGATGACTTTCTTCAGCGGTAAATCTCCTTCACGGGAGAGGGTGGAGTATTCCATCTATGTTATGGTACAATCCTGGTTTCTTCATCGTACACCAAATAAGTGCTCGTATTTTCATGCCCTTCCCTTCTCGGCACGTCGCCGGCGAGCTTCCTCGATCCGTCGGAACGCCTTTTCCTTCTCTTCCTGGGCTCTACGTTCTTCGTACTCCTGAGCCCTCTTCCACTCTTCCTTCTGCTTGTCGATACCGAGAAAGCTCTTTGCCGTATCTCCCACGGACTTCTTAGTATCATCTGCAGGTGCTGGGTTAGGCGTAGTCGGTGCCTGCCATCTCGCGCCGGGCACAATAGGCATCAGGGTCCCTTTGCTCTTGAGGGGGGGAATGCCGGACCAACGACGGATAGCCGGGTTGAGCAATGCTGCCGTCTGCGCGACGCTACCTAAGGAAAACACGAAGAAGAACCATTGTATACCGGCCGGTAGCCAGGCCGTGGCGAGGAACATTACAGGAGGGAGGAAGTACATCATCCCCTTATTAACGAACTCCGTGGCAGGGTTGGGAGGGGTCAAAGCAGCATCTCGCCCTTGCTAATAGGCCGTTAGTGAGAGGGCTCCAAAGAGAAAAATAAGGAAAGAATATATTGCTTCGGGATTTGGAATAAAATCAAGTTAGCAGGAGGCTTTACCTTAAACATGAGAGCCGCAAGGCCAATGGATGCGGCCGGAAGGATGTAATAGGGGTCGGGGATGGTCAGATCGGTAAACCAGGCAAAACCTCCTGTCTCCATGCTGGGTACGGGCATAGAAGCCATGCCTCGGACCAGTCGAAACATACCGTAAGAAAACGGAATGGTCCAGATAGAAATAAAGGACCAGGTGTACTTGGCGCCGTATGATTGCTTGATCATCATCATTTTTGTACGCGCCTGCCTTTGGGCGACATAGTCCCGGGTTTTCCACGCAGCCTCCTCCATCTCTGCCTTGGCCTTGAGATAGGCGGGATCCTGGTTGAGTTCCGCCAACAGGGACTGATGCCTACTGCCGATCAAGGTAGGCACGAAGAATACGGCACGCCATGCGAAGGCGGCGGCGGCAAGGGTAGCCCACCAGGGCAGGCCCGTGTAGATGTACAGGTGTTCAACGAACCATTCGCAGCATGCGGTTGGGCCAAGACCGTAATCTAAGCCGAGATGCTTCAGGTATCCAATCTGCTCGGGTATGTCGAGAACAGATATTAAGTCTATATCAGGGGTATAGTCTACCGTTAGGTCGACAGGCTCGGCCGGAATCGATGGCGAAACATCTTGAGGCGTGGGAGCTGCAGAGGTACTTTCAGGAGCGGCTGGGGTAGAATGTTTAGGTTCAGGAGGCGCAACGCTTGTGGGAGAAGCAGACTGCGGCTCAGTAGGTTCAGGTGGTTTCTGTTTCGAAGAGAAGGGCCATAACGATAAGTTTCGCGAAGCTCCGGAACGCTGGGCAAATACACCAGACGCAGCGACGGTAGTAGAAAGAGATATCGGCGTAGAGTATGGGCCACGAGACGGACTACTCAATAATGTAGATCGGGATTGCGCTTGAGAGAATTGGCGTCGGGGGACATGAAGTGTTCGAGCGGACTAATGAGAAAAAAAGAGGACGAAGCTCGAGGTTAGCGATCCAATTCAGTGACATATCTATAAAGTAGATGATTGTATTTGCCATTGGGTTTAGGTCTTTATTACCTGTGTCCGGCAAGACCAAGCAGTTCGCAGAGCGGAAGCCGGATTCGATCTCGAAAGTCCTTTACTCGGCAGCATGACGATGATTGTGGATGCTGTACATGAAAGTTTCGAAATGCGACACCAATTCCGTCGCAAATAGTGGGAGATATTTTTTTGTTGAATAGATTTTTTTTATTTAATTATAATTTATTTCAATCTTCCGTACACCTAAAACCCCACCTGCAGGTACTTTACTCGGTACATACATACGAAGTAGGTACAGACCTTGTTATTGCTTATCGATAAGCATCATGGCAATGATTCACATATGTAGGTACCTAGATGATGCATGTGCCGTCATCCCACCAAGTGCCCAACTGAATGCTCAATAATGTAAACTCGGATCTCTTCTATACCTCTAGGTAGGTATTTCACTACGCCTGACCAGTCAACAAAGGAATTAGATATTTACATAATATCCAAGAACCTATTAATTTTCATGACACTAGGGGTACTCAAATATATACCTAAGTATACAAGCAGGTAGATAGGTAGGTACCAGACACCGGTTATATCGTCACCGACGTAACTATGTACTAGATGTTATGCATGCACTTACATATATCAAGGTACATAAATATGTAAAAAGATAATATGTAGACATCTGGACCCTTAAAATTCAAAATGGACTTTATATATTATTATTGCTTCGCCATTTCACCTCTACGGCCTCATGCAAGTCTAGTTCCTTTCGTGAGGAGAAGGTTTATACACAACCGATCCATATTCAGAGTCCATATCCTTTCTCTTTTTTTTCCCTCGCCATCCCCCCTTTCCGGTCTAAATCCGATTGGTATTTTCGTGTCAAAGTAGAGAGTACGCGCGCTCTTGTAAATATGCCTCTTCGGTCTTTTGTCTGTCTACCGTAAATGTACAGATACCGTAGCTACTCGAATAGTCCTATTCCAAACTAGCAAGATCTCGCAGGCCCGGTCGAGGTTTTGGTCTGTCGCGAATCTCGATACCTGGGCCGATGGAATGTACTCTTTGTCGGGAAAGAGGGAAGACCTACGCATAGAAGCTAATGTCAGACATGTCTATTCTCATATAGGCCTAGGTATATATATATATATATATTCATTTATAGTATTACTTACTCTTGTGCCTCCCCACCCCAACCTGAAAGCAGCTTCGTGCGCGAACAGCTCACCAAATCCCAACATCATACCATTAATAAATGGCAATAATAAGTTGATAGCTGCACCTCGGAGCATGGACCAGACGGTCGGAGGCCTGTATAGAACGATAGGGGGAGAGGAAGACGAAGGTAGTGACGTCGATAGATCTTCACCGGCCGAATAGTGTTCGCTATCGGAGTGCATTGTGACACCGGATTCGGCGAGGGGGTTTGATTCTTCGGAGGACATGGCGGGACTATTGAGGATTACCAAGAAGGGATGCGAAGAAGTATTTATCGTAAGAGGAAGAGAGAATCGTTTCCTTCAGCTATCACGTCTCATATCATGAGTTATTATGGTGGTAATAAGACCTCGGGAGCAACCAACTGGGTGTGCCCTAGAGATGTGATGTGCTGCGAAGTTGAAAATGGTTGGAGAAGGCTCAACATTGAAGATGTCGGGTCCTAAGATGGATAGAAATCACTGGCGAAGTGAAGTATAATGTGTCATATCTAAACCTATCTAGGTAAAAAGCTAGCTCTATCCTTCCCAAAATAAGTTAGGTGTGTGGTTGTGCCACCTCGGAAAATCCATCCTAGTAAAGCCGAATGCAAAACGCTGCCCGTCATTTCTGCGTTGGAGGGGCCTTGAATGGAAATCAGTGGGAAAGTATCGAGGTATTAGTGTACAATACAAGTACAATTACCCCCCACTGCTCCCCGCGTAGGTAATTGATCCATTATAATTAGGCCACTGTGGAGAGCTTGACGTCGTCGCTGAAGCTGCCTAAGAAACCTTCCCACCTAGAATCTTTTGAATGCACCTTCTAATTACAAACACACAATTAGGTAACCTCCAGCTAGCGGTTTCCTTGTCTGAGAGTTTTGCCTTTAGTGAATAAACTTGTTCAATTTATTTTTCCCCATTATTCATTCTCTCACCTTCTTCGCCTTATCCTCATTCTCATCTACACTCCAATCCCCATCTTTCGATTAAACGTTTGTTCCCCGTTCGTAAATTCGTTCGCGAGTTCTTCTTCACCCCTCCCCATTACCAACACCTTCGTGTTATTGCGAGATGGCGAGCAGCATCGATCACGATGCTCTTACTAGCGAGCTCATGGGTATGACTGGAGCTTCAACAGAGCAAGTATGCATATCTACAATAGTCTATGTCTTAGTTATTACTTATTAGACGAAACCCTCTCAATTATACCCTCACTTTAGCTAACACTACATTAGGCTACCCAGTACCTGTCTGCTAGTAACTGGGACCTCGCCGCGGCAGCCCAAGCCTACTTCGCCGATGAAGAAGAAGAAGACCAAACAGGTGGACCTCATGAGGATCCTGCAGCCGCCAGTTCTTCGACATATACCGGCCCACGTACTCTCGATGGCCGACCGGCTCCGCAATCAATTCCTACTACGTCTAGTTCATCTAGGCGACCCCCCAAGAAGAAGGGGCTTGCCACGTTGAGCTCTCTGGGAGGTGGTCACGGACATGATCACGACGATGACGATGATGATGACGACCTTGAGGACGAGCATAGAGACACATATGCCGGGGGCGAGAAGAGTGGGCTTGCCGTGCAAGACCCAAGCCAACGTACTGATCCTAGACGAATTCTCAACGATCTTCTTGCCAAAGCCAAGAGGTAAGCTTGTCTCCTCCATTTCTTTACTTAGTCAACGTGGATTAATTTCAAATGTTACAGCAATGCACAACGCCCTGAGGTCTCGTCCCCTGCCGGCCCCTCCAGCGCGAATTCTTTCCGCGGCAGTGGTCAGACTCTAGGCGGCGAAGGCGCCCCTAGCCGTACTATTCCTGATCCCCTCGGACAAGCCGCCCCCGGCAGTCGTGCACGCCCACAGGGGAACGAAGTTCAAGAGCGAACATTACATCTCTGGCGCGATGGGTTTAGCATTGACGACGGGGAGCTACGTCGATTCGACGACCCCGAAAATACCGATGCCTTACGTATGATCCAACAGGGCCGCGCACCTATCCATCTGATGAACGTAAGATATGACGAACCCCTCGATGTGAAGTTGCAACAGCACGATGAGAACTACCGACCTCTTCCGAAAGTCTACAAGCCGTTCGGTGGCGAGGGTCGCCGTCTAGGAAGCCCCGTGCCGGGTGATTCCGCGGCTACGACAACCTTGCCCACTCTAGCGACTTCGGATGTAGCAATTGCTGCTGCTAGTGCCACACCGTCCTCGTCAGCACCTCCTAGCACATCGGTGGACGAGTCTCGACCCACGGTCATGATCCGCATCCAGATGCCTGACGGTACACGATTACCAGCTCGATTCAACACCTCGCAGACGGTTAACGACGTGTACGACTTCATCGCTCGATCGTCGCCCGAATTGAGCACAGGGGGTTGGGTATTGGCCACGACGTTCCCCAACAAGGACCACACGGATAAGTCTTTGGTGCTAGGTGACATGGCTGAGTTTAAGAAGGGCGGGACTGCTATGGTAAAGAGGAGCACGTGAGTAAGAAAATGACATTACCATGATGGGCGTTCATCGTACGATAGAGCTGCAGTTGCTAGGCGATTTATCTAGCTATGGCATTAGATGCAGAAAGGCATAGACGCGGAAAGTGTCACTTGTTGCGATAATCTGAGAAAACAACTTCGCCTAACACAGAAATCGAACCGTGACGTGTGCATAATAATCATGATTCTGAATTATCTATCTAATCTTCATTGATGTAAAATCATGAAACCGAGAAAGAGGCATGTAAAGGGGATTGGGTATCAAATGTTTCTAGATCAATTCCGTTGAGCAGGATCAGTCTCGGGGATACACATGTTCTCAGCTTGCCTAACAAGTATTCAACATGGAGGTGAGAGCCGTCTTCTCAGCCGACGTAATCGACAAGTCCCAGTAGCTCTTGACGGCGACCCAGGCGCTCGCGTAGGTGCAGTAGAAGCTCTGTAGAGGCGGCTTCCACGAGTCCGGGGACCTGTCGCTCTTGGCCTGGTTGACGTTGTCGGTCACGGCCCAGAGCTGCGGCCGGTCGACGTCGTTGGCGAACTGCTCGCGCTTGGCTGTCGTCCACGCGTTCGCGCCGGACTGTGCGTCGAGGTTAGCGAGGATGGCAAGAGATGAGGTCAAAGGGGCTCATGAGGTAGAGGAGGGTAGGTAGACATACAATCCAGGCGTTCTTCAACGGAACCATGTGGTCGATATCTACATCAGACGGGGCCGTCCACTCTCCGCCGTCGTAGGGACTAGTCCAGGTGCCGGCCGTCGGGTAGCAATCGGAGCCGACGGTGACGCCGGTTCCGTCGCGCCTGAGCACGTACTCGCGCGTGTTGCAGGTCCCCTCGATGGTATCCCACGTCGGGAACAAGTCCCGGTCGTAGTTCCCATCGTCGACGTTCGTGCCGACGGTGAGGCCGGCGAGTTGCGTCTTGGCTGCCGAGCCGGACGGGATGCCAGGCTGGTAGTCCAAGTCAGCCGCTGCACTTCCGGGGGAGAAGGGACAAACTTGAAACTTACAGGAGTTGGCATGGGCTTCGGTGCCGGCGCAGCAAGGACTGCGCCCGCGGACAGGAGACCGCCGAGAGTATAGGAGAGCTTCATGGTAAAGATGTCGAAGGTATCAATTCCAAGAGTATTCAGTGCTACCGAGTAAAAAGGATAAAGTGTAACAGATTGGCAACACTAGAAAGTTTTTATTAATCTGAGGTCTCACGCGCGAGTCAGGTCACAAGCATGCGAACAGAAATCTGGGCCCTCGTCAACTTCTCCTAGGTAAGACTGGATCCCATTATATATATCTTCACTTGCCAGCGCCAAGATCCCAAAGAGGCGGTGGTGTACGGGCTCATTAGCACAGAAATCAAGGCAAGTCCTGCGGAATCCGGCGCCTGTAGGAGCACTCCGACGTGAAAGTCAACAGAGACACATCCTACCCCGGACTGGCGAGGTCAAATCATATCTAGTACCTGCGTTACATAGCGCGAAGCTGAATCTGACCTGCCAGATTGAACAAGTCGCGGGTGGTATCAAGGCCGCGCTGAGATCTCAACAGGGCGGTGATCATCCGTAGCTGGAATAGGCGGGGAGCATGTGCATCTTCGCACGATCAACTTCGCGATGCTAACAAGCAATAGGTAATGTCAGCCCGGTGTTATCGCGCAGCTAGAGAGAGCCAAGACGGCGTTCGTGGTGAGCCAATCGTGACCATCATATGCCCAAGAGGTATTCATCAAAATCTAACTACATTCATGGGTATCGACTATCCTTTCATCAAAGGTGTGCATAGCATACTGCGTAGTAAACACTTATCATTGGTTGGCCGCTCGTCTCTGCCAACCTTCCTAATCCGGGAGGTAGGCCGATCTTCAGGGACCACCGTCACTACCGGCCTTGACATTGATAAGGCCAATGAGGCTATGCAGCATACAAACGTGTTGAAATTCATCAGCCTTCGACTTTTACCGTCCTTGCCATGAACCGCATCGCTCGCAGCGCTTTTAGGTAATATTGGCACCATATAAGTGCCGCTGTTTCGCTTAATCCATAAAGCTCGTGGGGTCATGAAAGCAAATACGAACATCGGCCTTTCTAGCCCCTTTAGAAAACCAGATACTAAGAGTTCTCATCACTGTATAAACTCATCCAGAGCTGCCGAGAGAAACAGGAGACCAGGCTACCTCCGCTCGACTGTGGGCTTGAACACGGTAGCCCAACGTAAAGGATATTGGATTTTCTTTTGGTATGGCGGTTGATCGGAAGGTTTCCTACAGGCGTGATACTCAAGGCAAATCGTATTCGAAATCACCCTAAACCTAAACATCATGTTCCCTTGGCCAACCGTTCTCCCCGAATTAAGAATTGAAATTTTGGCCTGGTCCTGAAACAGTCACGGGCCCGTCCAGGAATTTGAAGCTCTCCCTAGCAATTTGGCAATTCAGTTTGGCAGAATTAAATCTCGCCTCCCCAGGCGGAAGAATAACCATAAGATAAGTGTTGGTAGTAAACTTGCAAGCGAACATGGAGAATCTAGACCCCGCCTTATGCTCCTGTAGAAAGATGTTAGTAAGATATCGAAGTAACATACATTCGCATTCTCTAGGTAGCAACCTTCTTATGACTGAAAGGTTTCCTTATAACGTGAAGGTAAATCTATAGCTTGGATGGTCTAACACAAAATTCACTCACCATTAGTGTGAACTGCTCGGCGTTACGAGGGGTACCTGTAAAACGACTGATACTCTGCTTGAAATGCTTAAGGATGTTCGATATTCGCTCTTGTCGATCGCCAGTTGGGTTGTTTTGGCCCTCTTCTGATGTCCAGTTTGAGACGACGAGGAAGCTAGTTCTCTCGAATAGAAGTAGCTCTTCGGCTTCGATTAATATCCCTAGGGAACCGAGTTGAGACTCGATTACGGACAAATTCGGCACAAGGTCATGTATTATACTCGCCCATGCCTTGTATAGCGATTGGTCCCATATCGAAGTTGCAAACGGTATGAGGTCCAACTCGCCTGTGTATCCGGCTCCCTGGATGAATTCCGAGGTCTTCTGTCGAACCAGCCGCACGCGGTCGACGAAGACAGCTTCTCGAGCGTGCGGGGTAATCAAGTCCATCTTGTGAATAAGCACATAGACCTTCGCGGTGGGTGAAAATTGGGTCAAGGCGGAGATGATGGAGACATAGGTGGCCATGTCACGATCTACGTCTCGAGATTCAATGTCGAAGACGTATATTAGAACCCCCACGTTAGAGAAGACGTGAACGCGCTGTTGTGACAGGTAGTTTTCCATAAAAGCTTCTTGACCACCACAGTCCCATAGGTTCAAAGTCAGATTTCCTAGAAATTTGACATGTGAGAGGTCGACATCGATTGTCGCACCACTGTCGTTGGCAAAAAAATGCATCAGCCGTCTATCATCGCTGTATATTGTAGTTCCATGTGGTAATGAAGGTCCAGACTCACAGTCGTCGAGTATCCCTCGCGATATAGTTGCTAAATATTATACTTCTCATGCTGGATTTTCCAGAACCGCTTTTGCCCATGAGCAAGACCTTTTTCTTCTTAGGTTTCTTAACTTCGTTCCGAATATCGCTCGCTATGCCGGCCATGCCCAAGCTAGGCGTCGATGTTTCGAGGTCCGCCATCGGGTTCTCGATATAAGGTCGAGGATGTTGGGCAGCGACCTATCCTATATAATAGAATGGGTAGAGTATCGCGGAGGTCTGTCGTGGTCTCGACGCGCGACGATGGGGGAATTCGTTCAACCTGGCCCACGCATCATCTCTCTGCTTCGGAAATGAAGATATCGACTGTTCGCAATGAACGAGTAGGTTTGTCTCATTCAATTCATTCGACTACTTCCATACCTTCGTGTCGCAATCGGATTGGAGACTTTGCTGGAGTAAAATATTATAAGTACATCTAGTAGTCGTATTGTTTGGAGGATTGGCGGGGTGAAATGGGAAGTATGGAGGTATGGAGGTATGGAGGTATGGAGGTACGTATGGAATAGCTTTGAACATTTGAAGCTTTCCATGGTAAGGATCTACGGGACAAGGGTATAAGTGGATAGGAGATAACGGGATATCTATCATTAGGTACCTAGGTAATTCAACCCGCTGACGTCACGTGTAGCTTCTAGATGCATATATTCATCATCTATATGTCTTTATATATACATATTCATTTTTGTAATAATCTCATCTCCACGTAACGAAGTTGCGGAATAATCTTCGAAGTCTTCGAAGTCAATTTTTCCATCAACCAAATCATGCCCATACCAGTCCCATGAATTAGAACTCTCAAGTAAAGAGCAGTCTTACTCCCATCCATATCCCTTTTTTCCACTCTCACGTTTACTCCATCTGAATCCCTGTCAGAGACGAGAAATCGTATAAAGGGTTCAGTCAAGGTCGTCGTCTTGCGTTTGGTTAATATTTACGACATAGTCTTGTGCCGTATTCAATAACCTCCCAATCCTCAGTCCCTGGTGTTGAAATGGCATAAAATACTCCGTTGGGATCCCATTTCTTGCGGATCTGTAGCAATTTAGGGTATTGCGGTCCCCAAAAGTGATCCTGCCAATCCGGTTGGTATGGGTTGCCCTATTACAACTATCAGCATCATCATCATACTTCAATTTTATTCATCCTCATCAACGGCCGACCTACCTCGCTAACATAAGCGCATCCATTCGGTCCAGCATCCTGCAGTGCGCCTTCTTGTATGTAGGTGACCACATCTTGAAGGTCTTCTCTTTGAGCCCAAGTTACCCCATCAGGAACTGTAAGCGAAAAAATAGCAAAGTCGGTAGCCTCTCTTAATTTGGGGTTGGTTGCGCTGTTCGGGACGGGCATATTCAGGCCAGCATCCCAAAGATGACCAATGACGAAACCTTGGTCTTTCAAGTCATCGCGCGGAGACAAGACTGTCTTGAATGCCTCAACAATCCCGTCACTGTTCTCTGCCACATCTTGGTGGGTGAACAACCATCCGCCTAGGAGATCCGGGTTACCAGAAACCTCATCTTCGAATAAGTCGATATATAAATCATAAAGGCTATCGAAGTCCTTGCTAGTCGTATCATATGGGATGGCTTTGGCCTTGAACTCGTCAAACATGGGCTGAAGGATAGCTTCCACCTCTGCACAAGTCTTACCAACGCCCACAAAAGGCTGTATGTGCAGGTTCTGGGGCCTGACTTCGAAATAAGCGTAAAGGCCGGCCTCGACGAACCTGTTCGTATACCTGTGAAATGACTTGACGCCATCCCAAAATACATCGGTATCGTTTGTAAGCGTCGAATTGATATTGACTATCACACCGGCCGCCTTTTGGACTGGGAACGTTTTAAGAGTTACAGAGAGTACGACGGCGAAGGTGGATGGCCCGCCTCCCTTTAAAGCCCAGAACAGGTCGGGATTTTCTTCAGAATTCGCTGTCACATATTTACCATCTGCTGTGAGCACGTCGAAGGAGAGTGCGCTATCGGCGACCAGCCCATACAATGGCGTGAGAGGACCATGGCCACCACCTTGAACAAGTCCGCCAGCGACTCCGACAGTCTATCATCACATTAGCTGCGATCTTGAATGACCTCGTCCGCGGCTACTCACCGGGCATTCTCCGGTTATCAACGTCACCGGTGGGTTCTGAGCATGAGCCTGTGTCAGCAGCGCTCGAGCCTGGACTCCGGCGCCAATCGTCAATGCGCCCCCGTCATAGTCTCCAGGACCGTCGTACTTGGTGGTGAATTCGACGTCTTGGAAGTTATGTGTGTTGATTATCAACGAGCCCCATCCGGTACTACGTCCAGAGAAGTCGTGGCCAGTATTTCGAATGATCAGGCGCAAGTTATTCTCCCTAGCGAAATCTATACCCGCCTTGATATGGTCTCTAGACTGGGCCCGAATCACGTACACACCATAAAACCCGAGGGTGCATGGCTCAGCAGGATCGTTCGTTGGTCGACAAGTGTCGTTTGTCGAATACGTCCACAGTGCTGCAGCGGGTTTATCGACACTGAGTCACGCCATCAATATGTTATTTACATTGGCATGGTCGTTGGCAGTAACTCACCTCCATGATTCATTAGACCACATTGCTGACGTGTCCGCACAAGCACCAGCGTCGTAAGTCGGGATTGCGCCAAGAGGGCCTTCGAATGTCTGAGATAACATGAGATTAATATCCGTCTCGCTTATTGCCGATTCATATTCAGCAGGGCTCCCTTTCGGCACCTACGTACATTATGACAAGACGCGCCCGGCGGCACGTTCACCAGCAAATTTCCATTCACTGTTGAATTCAGCGCCGACCAAGAGCTAGCTTTTGGCCAGCATTCGTCTCCTACGTAACATTTGCAGCCATACTTGTTGCCGTTCCACGTTCGTTCTACAAGAGATGGCGGTGATAACGCAGCACCGCTAGTGAGTACCAAGAAGGTGGCGCCCAAGAAAAGCCAGGAGCAAGCCATTGTCACTCGTTCTGGGTGATAATGATGTATGTTCAGGGAAAGCAAGCTCCCGGGATTTGATATGGAACCTAGTGTCTATTTAAGATGTGATATCTTAGATGCCTGCCTAGGTAGCTAACCATCGCTTCTCAACCTAACTACCCCGGATCTTGGGTAGTTACAACATGACGGGACCGAAACTGCAAGACACAGTCACATTCCCTCCATCATTCTGGACTATTACCGCTCATCATTTCGACGATTAACGCGTTTAGGTAACGTCTTCTAATAAGGGGCTATGCAATTTTGTATCCACTACTGGGAATCCGGTACGAGGCTTTCGGCATATGCGTAGGTGCAATATGTTACGCCCCATTACGCATGCGTTCTCTGGGGTATGGGGTTAAAATTGGCTGAGCTAGCCAGTGCCCAGGTATTTTCACCTTGGCGATGATCTGGGGAATTACTTCCCCGGCTCAATAGTCACTAGGCTGACGCTAGGTAGGTGAAGAAACACAACCCTCGACCCCTTATAGATGCATACCTACATAGGTGGGCTATCAGTTATATTAGTATCTTCAATGTTTGGAAATTTTCATCTGGTTTTTCACTCTATCTTTTTAGACCTATCGGTCTCTTACTTACATTCCTTCGCCTTTAGGTAGGTACCTATGTAATTGTATCAACTGAAATGACTTTCTCAGGCTTAAAGTAGTGGGAACTACGGCGTGTATATTACAATATCGCTGGTTAATTTATCTCATCACAAGGTAGATATTTCCACATTCGACCCCTCCTAGACTTATTATAGTAAACCTCGATGTGAGTCGCGACTAGACTAGGTTAGATGGTCATAATCGGCGGCAAACGTATTCGGCATCTATTCTTTCTGCGGGGTCTTAGGAACATCATGAAGATATCAAGTGTTCAATAAATCCCAAATCACATTTAAGTATCGCAGACCACCCATCTGTGACCCATGGGAGAATAAACTAATATACCTTAAATAGTAACTCTTTATGAAGACTCGACACTAAGGAGAGTAAGTATGTATTCATGATGGGCAGGTCTAACATTCCCCTAGTACTCCTACCAAGTAAATACAAAAAATTCATTCATTCAACATCGTCTTGAGTATTATCTTAGAAATAAGTTGATTCCTATTGGTTCCCAATCAAGGCGCAAGTCTAGGAGTCTCTTCTCGGCTGCTGCAGGGTTACGTTGGCAACTCGGGCTCGGATTCGCATGGTGCCTACAGTGTAGCGAGTCACATGAAGCGAGCCATCATGCCCGAAACCGTTTCTCCTCACAGGAGATGGACTCATCTCGGTCCAGCTACAGCCAAATATAGCAATTGCACACCGATTTCTAATCAGCGATAAATTGAGGTTTCACATTCAAGAAGTTAGGCATCGAAGAGGTCGTTTGCGATCTAGGTATTCGACTGAAGCTCACATAAAGAAATCAAATACACACATAAGAATTATATCTGTGGCAGAATAATAAAGAAACTATACTTTCCCTCTCCACCTCTTACCATACATATATCGCCTTCACTATATCAAAATGTCAATCCAAGTACGAAAAGCGACCTTTTCGGATATCCCAGCCATCATAGACACCTACTTCGATGCATTCCACAATCACCCAGTCACTCGAAGGATCTTCAGCCCGCGCTCAGAGCAGGTGGAGAAATATTGGCAAGAGTCGATAGATGCTGATCTCCGAGATTCGAGTACGCACTTCGTACTTGTCACTGATTCGGCTTCTGCCGACCCGGAGAGGGTCTTGGCATTTGGGAAGTGGCGCGACCTTCACACTTCCATATCTCCTCCTTCGCTGCCGATGCCCGACTGGCCGAAAGGTGCTGATATCGCCTTTGTTGATGAGTTCTTTGGCACAGTAGATAAAAAGCACAAAGAGATTATGAAAGATCGCCCGCACTGGTACCTGGATATCTTGGGTGTCCGAAGGGAATATCAGGGGAAAGGTGCAGGCAGCCGACTCGTGCAATGGGGGCTGGCCAAAACCGACGAAGCTGGGGTTGAGGCGTTTCTGGCCGCTAGCCCAGCTGGAGCTCCTATGTATGCGAAATACGGATTCGAAATCGTAGAGACGATCCCGGTCGACGAAGGGACCCGCCTCGAAAGTTTTATGCTGCGGCCGGCTAAGAAGCCCTAGACTCTGTCGAAGCATCACAGTGATATTTAGCATGGTATTTAGCATGGTATTCAGCATGGTATTCAGCATGGTAATAGCATGCCGAGTTGTGAAATCTGAGTATAATATTGAATTGATGACCTTTCTTGAAATTTCTTATTTGACGTGCATTAGATCAACTCGGAGAGAAACATCATAAGTCGTACCCTTCACTATCAAATAGGTAGAAGCTTCAGGCACTAACGGCCGTAGTATATTTACTAAATAGAGGGTAGGTACCCTACGGGAGCATAGGGCTGCGGATATATGGATAGCAACATATAGCAATGCTTCACGTCAAACTGCACCTCATCAACTTTCATAGTTCATTTAATCTTGTATGTGTATTGCTATTAAGAAACTACTAGCATGTCCACTTGGATCTCATCAAGGTAGTAAACAGAAAACAATGTCACATATAGGTATATAACTTTAACGACCTAGCCAAACAAGATGTTACACTCGAAAGAAAACGTTGTCATCATAAAACTGTCCCAGGTGTTCAGCTGTGACGGCGTGGAGATGTCTAAACACCGCATCTGGGAGTATATCAACCATACTTTCCCAGCCCGGAGCACTCAGCCGGTTTCCCTCTATCTTGAGCTGGGTATATACTCGAGCGGCGATATCAATCTCTTCCTCGTCAGTCAACCCACTGGCGAACTCGGCAACAAGTCGGATAACCAAAATGCGGCCTGCCGGGTTATCGTCACGATATCCCCTAATGTGTGAGTAAGGCTTGTCTTTCTCTGAAACGTACTCTAGGTATAAAGGGGGTTCATTTATCACTCGCCCTTCTCGATGGCGTGCCATTCCACAACCAGAGCATTTCCCAGAACGAGTCGGTTTGCGGCCCAACCGTAGTAAGTTCAACACAGCTCTGCTTTCCCTCGTCCCCTTATCGCAGAAGCATGTCGGCTTTGAGATGGATAGGGCCATATTTGCTCGATCCACTAAGAAAGACGAAGAATGCACACAACACTCCTCCAATACGATACCAACAATCTCTTTCTTAGTAATAGGAAGTTACATTGAACTAGGTAGTTTGACATTCGAAGGACAAATGACCAAAGACATAGAGCCTTGGTATGCTCTTATAATGAACCAGACTCGTGATCCAGGGACAAAGACCTGTAACAAACAATACAAAATTATCCCTAGAGATTTCGTCACCATGGTGATTATAATAGGTACACAATGCTTTTGTCAACCCCCTAAACTGGCCGGCGACAAAGACATAGGCGACGATAATCCAAAAGTCTCTTCTAGGTTAGTCATGTTTTCTCGATGTTTCTGGAGAGATTCCAGGGGTTTACCTAACCAGGGACTCAGACATGTTACCCCCGAGCTAGCAGTTTGCATCGAATTTCTGCGAGGCATAAAATGGGGAGAGACTTGAGCCCTTTGATCTATTCTACTTTGGCTCGAGATACCATTCATGTAATAAGCATCTCTTATCGCAGAGACAAGCAAGCATTGCACGCTGGTTATCATGGGTCTCAATAATGAATAAGGTTGGCACTGCACCTATGGAGGTGATAGGTCTACTCTTTAACTCCGTGTGCTTGGATATTCATTGTAAATAACACTGCCATCTCATCAATGAACGTTGGAAGTTAGCCTTGGTGAATTATATAATTGAAGGAAATAATATGTTATGGTATCTATCGTGATGCCCCCTCTCATGGATTCTACCCAGCCCCTGAGTATCCCATCGATTAATGAGTGAAAAGCACATAAAGTGTAATCCCATTGACAAATCCAATACAGTTCACGCAAGTCAAGCGCAAACACCAAAAGCGAGGATGCCACAGAAGAATTGGGATCTATTCAGTCTTTGCGGTGATGCAATGACGATATGTATGTGCGAGTAATAGATTTTTGACACGAACCCCCAACCATTTACCTGAGAGGAAAGTACAGAGACCGTAAAAGAGAATATGTTTGAAATCCCGAATGCCTAGTCCATGTTGAATACATCGCCACTGTCGCCAAACCGGAATCGTCCTAGTAGGTAGTAGTATGACCGAATCGAATAGAAGTAAATTTCGTAGAAGAGACAGCAAGAGCAGTATCATACGCTCGAAAGAGCGCTCTGAATATCCGTCATGTGGGTATAAGCTGTATCTCTAGCAAGGTTCGTAATAGCAAGAAAAATGTGTCGTCGGTCAAGTTAGACCAAGGTCGTCAGCATCTACACGAGCTGGGTGATAAATCGTTTCGTCCATGATCGCCAAAATCAAGATCCTCCGCTAACTAGCCTCCGAATCTAGACTTTTGTTCCTTCGTCATTCCTCGATTTTTCTCATAGCCTCTTTTTAAACCTCCGATTTTATATGCATTGTTTTCTTTTGTCTTCCCCATGGAACGCCCTTGATTCTCGTACTAATCACCTTCATGCCGTTCAGCCGATCTTCACCTCATCCAAAGGCGCTTGGGGAATATGCGGCACCCCAAGCAGACTTTCTCGCTGTTCCCGCTTTCTCCTACCCAGCCGACTGCACCATTCTTCGGCACTGATAATGGTGCCGTCAAGAACTCCTGATACTTGGGACATCATGTCGAGACCTTCCTTTGCAAGAACTAGCACTCGTTGGGCATTCTCGCGCGTCTCTTTCTCCTGCACCTCTCGATTTCCCTCTCTACCCGCCTCGGTGTGACGACTATCCTGTTGGTTGTCTCCGATCATACTTGCGACTCTAAACCTTTGAGGTAGGCTCGTTAAGTGGCGTCGAACAAGTTCTCGCGCATTCTCTGGCAGAGCCCCGCCCGCATACCTGCTGACTGTGTTGATGACATCCTGGAGCGTTTTGAGAACATCCATTCTGAGCTCCGCAATCTTGGCTGCGAGTTGATTTCTATCAGCCGGCTCGCTGGTAGAAGATGTACCATCCATTGGATGGTCATCCTGCGTTTGTCTAGACCCAGACCTCTCAAACTTCTCCATAGTAGCTTTGAGAGCGTTGATAACGTTGCCTATGCGAACATTGGCCCACCGAAGCCAGCTCAGACAGTACTTGAGACTGCGAAGACTCTCTTCGCTCATAGCGATGCTTAAACCCGACGTCGACATAATGAGACGCGATTGCCATGGTGAGCTATTTGAACGTGTCTCCGGCGGTATGAACTGCTCAGCATATGGCGGAGATCGAAGTTCATCGTACGCCGGTAGAGTATCTACTGTGCTTGCGACCGAGAGTCGGCGATCGTGCGAGTTATCAAAGGAAGCCCTTGGGGTCTGTGCGCCAGATGCAGGTTCCGGTGTGGTTTCTTTGAAGGTCCCGGTTCCATCAACTCTCCGACGTTTGTGGGAACCCAAGTCGGCGGAGTCAATATCAGAACTTTGCGACTTATGTCTTCTTCCGGCTCCTAGGAACCACCGAACACTACCTTCCACACCAGTCACGCGGCCGACCGATCCTACCGTATTTGCGATAGGAATCACATAGCCCTCCACGTACTCGGCGCTCGACTTAAACCTTGGAGAATAGTTCTTTGAGTTGACGTATGCGGAAGTAGCGCCTTCAATGGTGGTGGCCAGGAGGGGATGCGAAGTGGTCAGTAACGAGATTAGGGGCTCAGAATGCGACCCATTCGTTTGGGAACCAGGTGAGCCAGGCGCTGGGGCGTGGTTGTTGGGCGGAGAAGAGACGAAGTCTGTAGTAAATGCCTAATTGTCAGTATGACGACTAATTATTCTCGGTAGATAGTTCATTTATAACAAAGACCCATCATCTATAACAAGCGACTGATGATAACATGATAACTAACCTGCTCTCAGATCGCCT
The DNA here is from genome assembly GCA_022578535.1 of Jackrogersella minutella. NCBI lineage: Eukaryota > Fungi > Ascomycota > Sordariomycetes > Xylariales > Hypoxylaceae > Jackrogersella > Jackrogersella minutella. The sequence continues at coordinate 37,333 of MU388240.1, forward strand.
AGGGCCTCAGCAGCCATCCGCACATCTGGATCATCCAGGCTGACACTGCTGGCCCTTCCATCTTGAAAGCGATCTGGTGACGGAGCACTCACGCCGCTGCTACTGCTCGTGTCTACGTCCATGCGCATAGGCGACTCGGCATCATGTGCATGGCTCGGAGTATAATATGCGGTAAGGGGATTAAGGCTCGGCCAGTGGGCGATAGGCGACGGCGCCGGAGGAGAGTACGCTAGCTCTGGCGGGTGAGGTGGAGTATATAGGGGATTAGAAGGAGCTGTCAAGGTGGACAGAGAAGGGAGATGGTTGTTGGTGGGTTTCTTCTCGTCATGAATCGGTACACTCATTGATTTGATGGGGGCAAGTTCGGCCTTTGGGGGATCGGGAAACCTTAAGCCGGCAGGGTCGTGAGCTTGCGCATACGATGGTGGAGGATATAATGGAAGTTTAAAGGTTTGGTCAAATCGATCGAACATACCCGCCGTCGGGTCGGATGGAGGTGATACCTGTCGGCGATCTAGATGTTGGAAGAGGCCATGCTTCTGATCGTGAGGCGGCGGGGGGAAAGACATGTGATTTTGCTGCTGCTGTTCCATCGTGTCTTACTCCAAGAGGGCGTAATGCGCCTCTTACTGAAGACACTCTGCAAAGTAGCGAGCGATTAGATCGCAGAAAGAATATAATAAATAATAATCATTTGCGCATTTGCGACAAGTTTAGATCGAAAAAGTATGATATCATCTATGGTGAAAGCGCATAGATGCCGAAAGTTGGTATGGTACTATACAGATGAAGCGATCGCCGTCGGATTTTCGATGTGCGTTGGCTCAACGTCAAGAGATTGTTGACTTGTCAAATCGGATTACCTGATTATTCATATGAAGAAAATAGTAATTAATAGAACAAACATAGATACACAGTTGATGAAAAATAATAGAATGTGTATAGTAAGTAGGTAGTTAACAGTGAAAAAAAGAAAGAAAAAGATGTAGACGAATATCTTGGTTATGGGTACACAGTGAGAGAGAGTGTGAGGTCAGGCCTGATCCTGATCAGATTTCGGTGTGTGTGAGATGATGGAGAAGGATTTCAAAAGAGGTAGCTAGCGATGTCAAGAAACAAGGACCGCCTCCAGAAAAGAAAACTTCTATAAGGTATGGGGCCCCGGGCCACTTTCAATATGCAGGTGCTTCGTTGTTGTGGACCGCGGTGACCTTGTTGTGTGCCTTGGTCCTTTCCAATGGGTGCTTTGGTGGGTTGGTGGGCAGGTGGGTTGGATCGATGGATGGGATTTAGAAGGGGGGAGGGGGAAAGAAGGTAGGAATGGCGGAACACTGAAAAGGTTTGCAGCATTTGGGAAAGGTCTAGGCTGCTGAAAAACCTCCTATCAGCGATGATACAAATTGCCAAAGCGAGACACTCTCAGTGGCAGCCCCGACTGGTAATTTTTCGACAGGTCAGGCGCTCATCGGTCGCTGCTACCGTGTTCCGCAGGGGAGAGGCAAAGCACGCGGCAGCTGGCAGGGTCTAAAGTGGGGACCCAGGGGATCTCAAATTCTGAATGGTCAATCTTGAGCTCGGCTCTTAATACCATTGGTTTAAATCTCATATAACCCCATAAGAAAGCTTTCCCCAAACATAGCACGGAAAGTATAACATTATACAGTACCCCTCGTACGGTACCTTATAAGTATTAAAGATCCCATCGGCTTGTGAAAGCCTTACGATTGATCACACCGGGAACTACTTACCGAATCTCCTTGGTGTATGGACGTCCATGTATCTCAAGACCATCATCCGTCTAGGTATTAGAACATATGACTATTGGCATGTTACGAACATTGAGAAGCAAGTTTTACCTACCTGTCTGCTTATACAGTATACATTTTTATAGGTACATCCTATATAATACGTACATATAAAAGCCTCAAGCGATGACATGTCTCCATATGATTGATCGTTACCATTCTACCATTGTAACATGCTGACCTGAAAAAAAACCAGAGGATTGAAGTACGAGTTCCAACGCAATCATATGCTGTAAAATAAGACCAGAAAAGCACAAGATCAACGGGACGCAAGGCGTTTACCGATGGGGACATGAAGGTACAAGCACGTGTAAATGAACCCAAGTTCTGTGTGGTCTAAAATGTGTCCGGGTGATCACATGCAACTAATATATCATCTTGGCCAGTAGAAAAAAAAGCTGATGCGTCACTATTGACACTGTAAGAGAGAAAGCAACCAAAAAAGCATATGATAATACTCTTTTCTCTCCCTGGGTTAAGAACGACTTCTAGAATCCGGCACCGAAGGGCAATTATTTTTCCCATCTCAGGTCCTCTCAGCTTTCATCAACCGCTTAATATCTCCTTTTCTGAAATGAATTGGCGTTCAAAGAAGACATTTGATATGTACACATCTCAGTTATTCAATTTGTTCTCAATGTTCTACTACAGTCTACCTTACAAAGTAGTTGTAACAAGGAATAAGCATGTTACGTATTTAGCTCCACTCAGAGCTGATCCTCACGTCACAGAAAACTTCAGCTTTAAAAATACCTCCCACTATACTAGTGTGAACAAACCGAGCTTCAGCCTTCAGGTGATGAAGATAGTAGCCGACTAAGTGGGTAAAACTTGGAAACAACCCGAGTTGCCAGCGGCTTTAGAGCGGAAACTAGAAGCCTTGATGCTTCTTTAGGTCTTAGGCATTGCGACCCCGAAGATATTGAAATTGTAATCAACTCATTATTAAAAGCCTTCCATTGGTCTAGTCTAGATACATACTTCAATGTCAAACCTGTCACTTTACCTACCGTATCAGGCGTATTAAAGTCCTGACAGGCAGTCAGGATGAACGTGGTAGAATTGAAACGACTGGGCAAGCCGATGAGGAAGTGATTGATCCAAGACATCCGACCTTCCTTATATGATGGTAGGGTCAGTAGCGTAGACACCGGCAACCAAGCATGATAATCTTGAAACACCCAGTTGAAAGGAGCCTCATCTCATGATACTAGACCTCGGATGTGAACAGGTGTCTTAATAAGAGAAGTGCGAATGCGAGTTCAACTCTAGACTTCCAACAAAAGTATATGCGCATACGTTCTACTTGATATATCTTGCAGCAGCGCAAAGACGTAGGCCAAAAACTAATAATCATGGAATGTCTGGGTCCTCTGACGCTGCCCAAGCAATAGTATGTAGCCAAAACGGCACATAATACTCGGGCGGCTCTTATGGCACCATATCGAAATTGAATCCTTCTCCGCGTCTCGAAATCGCTTTTCAGCATCAATGACGACACGGTAGGAAAACCGACAGAAAGCCGGTACCAGTTTGTGTGAATGATGAGTTGCACTGTCTATTGGACGCGTTGATGAAGAAAGGAAAAGAAAAAGAAGTAAAAAAATCGTTTAGGAAAAGATATGGTGAAAATTTAGTAGTGGGTCTTCTTGCAGGCTCCGCTACTACCACGTGACTCCAGAATCTGGGGATCAGCCACAGGTGCTTAACCTTAAACCGTACCTAAGCCTCATCCAATGATAACGAATGTGGCTGAGAATGATACCTAGTCCATCTTCCAATAGCAACTCAAAAAAGGGTGGGGTCTTGTGAAAGCTGTCCTAGGAACTTGTGCGTGCGCATTGCGATTTCCAACGGAATAGACAGACATCTTACACTTGACAACAATATTCTCTGCCTCATACATTCTACCAACCTATTTTGAGATCTGCTTGATTGGTTCATCGCATGACTGAGCATTTCTAAATTCTGCTGTCTGGCCTGAGAGCCAACCGACATCCTCTCCCAATCCGCGATCCCCCTGAATCTAGTACCAGACCGACATCATGGCATCAGCGGTCTTCTTTCTCGATCTGAAGGGCAAGGTATGGTTATGGCTATTATAGTATCCTTGCCGAGTCAAGGAAGCTGACATTATATATAATAGACCCTTCTTGCCCGAAATTATCGAGGTGATATTCCTATGGCGGCTGTCGAGAAATTCCCCGTCCTCCTTAGCGAAGCCGAAGAAGAATCCTCTGCCGTACCGCCATGCTTCTCACACGAAGGTATCAACGTACGTATTTCGATATATATACTACCCGTCACTCGTCGATGCTGACTACCGCTAGTACTTGTATATTCGACACAACAACCTCTATCTCCTTGCTCTAACAAAGCGAAACACGAATGCCGCCGAGATCCTCCTTTTCTTACATAAGGTTGTCGAAGTCTTCACTGAATACTTCAAGGCACTGGAGGAAGAATCCATTCGCGACAACTTTGTCATTATCTACGAACTACTAGACGAGATGATGGATTTTGGCTACCCTCAAACAACCGAGTCCAAGATTCTCCAAGAGTACATCACACAGGAATCTCACAAGCTAGAAGTACAAGCTCGGCCACCTATCGCGGTCACCAATGCTGTCTCGTGGCGGTCCGAAGGCATAAGGTACAGAAAGAACGAAGTGTTTTTGGATGTAGTCGAAAGCTTGAATTTGTTGGTATCGGCGAATGGAAACGTGCTAAGATCCGAGATCTTGGGTGCGATCAAGATGAAGTGCTATCTATCCGGCATGCCAGAACTACGACTTGGTTTAAACGACAAGGTTATGTTCGAAACAACGGGAAGAACAACCAGAGGCAAGGCTATCGAGATGGAAGATGTCAAGTTCCACCAATGTGTCCGATTATCACGCTTCGAAAACGACCGAACCATCTCCTTTATCCCACCGGATGGAGAGTTCGAGTTGATGAGTTACCGGTTGAATACTCAAGTCAAGCCTCTAGTTTGGGTTGAATGTGTGGTTGAAAGTCATTCGGGATCGCGAATCGAGTACATGCTCAAGGCAAAGGCACAGTTCAAGAGGAGGAGCACTGCCAACAACGTCGAGATCATCGTTCCCGTACCTGATGATGCTGACTCGCCAAGGTTCCGGACGAATATCGGCAGCGTGCACTATGCCCCCGAGCAAAGTGCCATAGTATGGAAGATCAAACAGTTCGGCGGCGGTAAGGAATTTCTGATGCGGGCTGAGCTAGGGCTTCCCAGCGTGAGAGGTGACGACGAGCACGGAGGAGGTATGACTGGTGGGTTTGGTGGAAGCATGGGCGGTGTCAGTGCGGGCAAGGGCGCCAAGAGACCTATTCAAGTGAAGTTTGAAATCCCCTATTTCACAACTAGTGGCATTCAAGTGCGATACCTCAAGATCACGGAACCCAAGGTATGTCATCACCATTGACTTCGTTCACGTACACACTAACATTCCCTCTAGCTGCAATACCCATCATTGCCTTGGGTTAGGTACATAACCCAGTCAGGAGACATAGCCGTGAGATTGCCAGATGCTGTATGAGAGTGGTCAATGTTGACCTATAATGTTCAACGAAAATGTTACTTTTCGACAGGTTTAGAGAAAAGTCTCAGTTAGAGTTGATAAGTCACAATTGATCAGTGGCAACGCCGGGCATGAATATCAAACGAAGACTTCTTAAATCCCCATCGTTCTTATACCCCAGTTTTAATTATGTTCTTTCACCAAACTTGCTTCTATTCTATCATGGCGCCTCAGAGTCAGGGGTACCCCTGAGTTTTCCCTCGTCCCAACTCATGGCAGGCTGTCGATCTGTCGATGGCGGAGTTCGAAATCTTGGAACTATCACTTGTGAGGAATACTCCCTTAACAGATCAATCAAAGTTGACGGTTTATTGTACGTTGTAACTTTTTACTTATCGTTTTCTTCACTCTCCAATACAGGATTTTAGTCTCCCAGGTAAGTGATCATCTTGATCATAGAACAGCGCCGCCGACAAGTCTTTCCATATAGTATGTTCGTTACTCCCAATACACTTCTCATTGGAATCACCATGCCTTCTACTCTCGCAGCTATCTTCACATATCTATCTCCAATCTCAGACTACACGGACATTATCACTCATAATCCTCCATCAATTCGTCACCCTTGCCCCCCAAATTGTCACCATGCGTCTCATCGATGTCAACACGCTCGAGCTGAAGGAGTTCTTCGGTAGCCAGACGCCACAATACGCCATCCTCTCCCACACGTGGGATGGAGATAAGGAGGTGACATTTCAAGAGTGGGAGCGCCGGACCGACAGCGCTGTCATGCGCAAGGATGGCTATGCCAAGATCGTGGGGGCGTGCCGCCGCGCTCAGGCCGATGGCTTGCGGTATCTCTGGTGCGACACCAACTGCATTGACAAGCGAAGCTCGGCTGAGCTCAGTGAGGCTATCAATAGCATGTTTGCTTGGTATCATGATTCGGTTGTGTGCTATGCGTACCTTGCAGATGTCCACGCGAAGATGGATACGTTCGCTAAGAGCCGTTGGTTCACGAGGGGCTGGACTCTGCAGGAACTACTTGCGCCGAGTAAAGTGATTTTCTTCGATTACAGCTGGACGGTGCTTGGGGATAGGGGCGAGTTGGCAGGTATGATCATGGGCATCACCCGAATCCATATTGGAGCTTTAAAGGACCGTTCAATGATTCATGATTATTCGATCGCACAGCGTATGTCATGGGCTGCTGATCGCCATACAAGCCGTTATGAGGATATTGCGTACTGTCTTCTTGGGATATTCGGCATCAACATGCCTTTGTTATATGGCGAAGGGCATCAAGCATTCAAAAGATTGCAGCAAGAGATCATCAAGGTTTCTGATGATCAAAGTATCCTTGCCTGGGACTTGCAGAGTTCTGATGCTTGCTCTTTGACAAGCGCTCTAGCACCCTCCCCTGTTGAATTTCGCTTCTGTGGCTCGATAATTAGGCATCATGAGACCCAGCAGAGTTCCTATTTCATCATAAATTTAGGCATATCTTTAAAACTTGCTCTGTTCAGAACTCTCCAAAGAGAGATAGTCTTAGTTGGGTTGAATTGCGCCAAGGAGTTACACCGGAAAGCCCCTACTCACCCCAGATTACCGAATGGGGCTATATTACAAAGGCATTTTCGAGTATGGATTCCTCTACGACAATACAAACACGATACATTTGCAAGAACGCACCATCCATCGTCCAAGATATTCCTCCAGAATTCGTACTCAACAATAGGACGACCGGTATCCACGAAGTTATTCTTAAGTTTAGACGCCTTCGAATCCCGCGTTGGCCATTCCCTTGAGAACCCTGTCGAGATTTTGCAACGAAATGCAGCACACTCATCCTCTGGGATTTTGGTTGCGGTTGCATCAGGTAGGATATCGCCTCACGGGCATATCCTTAGAGAAGTGTATCCTCTCAATGGCATATCTGTCATTCATCTGAAACGCCAAGGTGCATCTACGATTTCCCACCAGCTTGTTTCAAGTGGAAATCTATCCACTATTTTTTCAGTATTTTGGAACAAGGACAGATTAGCAGAGGAATGGTGTCACACGACAATATTTGACCCAGGTTTGAAGGTCAGCAGCCAAATGACGTCTCAAACAGAGTGGAGTTGTCTCTTCGAAGCACGCAGTCACGAACAATCCACTCCATGTTGCAATAACGCTGTTGCCATGCGTTTGCTTCACCAAAAACTGCTACGAGTACATGGGAGCCCTTTGAGTACGTACGCGAAGGAAGAGAAAGATCCAATTGTCATTACAGAGTATCAGCCTTGGAAGGATTCATTTGAAAACCAGGAACTTATAGTTGAAATTGTCTTCCGTGATACTCCAGGGTCTACAATCGCTTGATATTAGTAATGTGGGTTTAAATCACGTCAGAACGCAAATTCATATCCCAATAGGTAGCAACACACATCTTCTCTGAGGCTTGATACTTGCTCAAGTATTATTATCATGGGCCAGTGTTCTTACCTACCTAGTACAGGCTTGAGTATCATGTTCATATTTAATATCTCTAACACGAACTAGCAAACGAACTTTAGATCGGCTGGATTAAAGATCGAACGCTGCCAACCACGAAATAACTCTTCCTTGCATATGGACAAAAGATTTGGCCCCGCTACCTCCGGGATGTTGTGGTAAATTGACCGATATCAAGACTATTGCGTGATAGAGTGCTTGAATATATGAGTAACGCGACTCTGCGCTTGTAATAGGTACAATGTATACCGTGCGTCATTCCCGGCATTATTGAGCAAATTCTTGTCGTAAGTCGTAATTGCTGCCATGTCAAGGGCTTCTTCCAGAGAAACCTGATATGACTGTTGGTATTGAATCTGCCATATTTTTTGAGTGTCGAGGATTATCGCAGAACTTGGTGGTTTCCAATAACGTTCAAGTAGTCCTAGTGTGAAGCGGACTCCATGACCAACAATAACAACTTGAGCCCCAGCCATCGAAAATTTGAAAAGGTCATCAAATATTCCTGCTACCTGGGCCTCGCTGACTATGTCAGTCCTACCAAAGGTGAAGATATCCGGTTGATTTTCCATGTGCCTATTTTCAAGGCCATCATTATCCTTGATTTGCCAGCAGTAGCTGTTGATATCAGAGTTGCCCGAGTAATCAGGATACCAAATTGAAACGCCGATATCAGTAATTGTATTGCGATGTTGAGCCCAAGTATTTACATCGATGGAGACGAAGGCAGTGACCCGCTTTTTGGATTCATCCCATAAACTAGCTAATATTCTGCTATCGTCAGGATCTTGTTTTAGTGCTAGTGTTGAAATATTATCTCTAGCGAACCGAAGTAACGCATTCCCGAGGTCGAGAAATAGTTTTAGTTTATTGTATAAGTATTTAACTGGCCAGATCAACAAGGCAAGCGTGCTATGATAGCAGGTCATCATAACAGTAACACTTTCTGATTTGAATCGACTTTGGTTTAAGGCCATAAAGGTTGGTGTATTGGTCAAGTAACTTAATGGGCTCTCGCTAAGATCGGGTATGTCTGCAAATATTAATTAGTACACAAAAAGTTGGGAGGGAACTGCTATTAAACGACGGATGCCATATAGAACAAGCTACCCTACCCATAGATAAAGAGACTCGGCCATTGACAGTGTTAGATTCAAAGAAACCTTTGTACTTGAGAAGCAGTTCACCTACGTAGGTAATTATAAATATAAGGCCTCAAAGCCGCTTTCAACTTTGAATTTGAGCCCGCAAGAGATCCATTACTTCTGTCCTCTCACCTATTGATGCTATTGTTATCTTAATATCAGACATAAGGCAATTTTCTCTTTTTGTCTGCGAATAGGTACCTTAGGTACTTATCTACCCGGGTAAGTACATAGGTGGATCTCTTGGGTTAAATTGGAAACTGACTTCAATTACGAAGAAAGCTATGGAAGCTAAAGCTTGAAATTAATTTATCTTGATAGGACTAGAAATTATCTAGAATCCATGTTATGTAATATATATTTTGCATCATGTTCTTGACTGGAGCCGTGACAATTGTTAATTCTTTCTTTCATATTGAGGAACAAAGCATCATTACATCCATGTCTTGTAGAGTTTTATCTCAGCTGCCAGGAAAGATACTTCAAACGGGACAAGCAAGAAAAGAATGCTGCGTCCCAACATAGCACTTGAACTACTGACTTCTAAGAGCAGGCGTGAAAGTAGGTTTCATGGATAGTTCTGCTTCAGCTTTACTCAATAGCAAGTTACTAAAGAAATAAGAAGGTACTTGGTCTTTGTTTTCTTGGACAGACAGACATAAAGAAAGCTAGAATGATCTATGCAGGTATACCATATATTATGTCGAGATTATATAGAGCTACATACATATGTAGTGTGTTACTCGCTTATGTACCTCTAGGTACATAAATACCATGTGTGAGGTTACTCCAACTCGGCGCCGGAGGAAGACTCGAGGGGAAGCGGCCCCCACGTCTTACATAGAGGCTCGCGCTAATAGGCGGCGACTTACCCCGGATAATTAGCATGAGTTTAGCGTTGAAGGTAAACCCCCACGCTAAACTCCGCAGGAGACAGCCCCCGCGTTGGATCCTTGGCGAATATTCACATCTTAACCCGTCCCGAGTAGTGGGAAATCTCGCGCAATCTCATCTTTCCCCCCTACATGTTCCTATGTTTCCCCTATGCTCCCCTACTACATAGTACTTCTCATACTGTTCCCCTACCTGTTCCTGTTGAAAAGCCAGACTGGACCCCCATCGACTCCGCCCCGGGTCGGTCTTTTTAGTCTAGTCTTACCTTTTTTAATTCTTTTTTTAATGTTCCCCCTTCGATCCGCGGAGAATACGGAACACGGAATACGGCACAACGCATATGCAGGTCATACATGTTTTTGATTGATACTCTGTTGACAATCGTTGATACATAAATATGGACGAGCGATGTCGCCGTTAAATGGCTTCCCAACATCAATCACCAGGAGGAGGAGGAGGAATAGAAGGGAATGGTGGAGTTGGTGGAGTTGGCGGAGGCGGCATCTACAAACGCGCAAGTCGGAAGGGCGCGCCACGGAGGTTTTCGTGTGACTGGCCCGGGTGCGACAAGATCTATTCAAGGGCCGAACATCTTCAAAGGCATCAATTGAACCGTAAGGCCAAGAACCCAAGAACCCAAGAACCCAAGAACCCTGAGACCTAAAAGACCCTAAAAAGACCCCGAGAAATGCAGATCACCCACTCCTTAGTTCTCCTTGTGGGTCTACGTCGATGATGATTGCTACAATGCTAACGCCGCTCTAAGATGATCCCAAGACCATTTATACCTGTGATGTTCCGGATTGCACTCAGACCTTTGTGAGGCCGGATCTGTTGGCGCGTCACAAGAAGCGCCATTCGTCCTCGTACATTCCCAGGAACCGTACTAGCAGCTTCAGCATCCCTTCCAAGGAGACCACTCAAGATCTTCCTATGATGCCCTCGCCTAATATTGTAGCGAATACTGTTGGACCACCACGGCCGGCGACATTTCCACAACAGCCCGCGAGTGCTCCTCGCAATGCTGCTGTGCTCCTAACCTCAGACTCTCCAGTTCAGCCTCAACCTCCTCCATTGCCACCTCCAATGGCGCCCACGCAGCCAAGTCCGCTTGCCCACAGCGTGCCTTGGACATCTTCGATAGATGCAGTTAACATGATACGTCAGAAGCCTAGTTTCTACAGTCGTGAACAGCCACCAATGCATGACCATTCCACTTTCGTGCCCTATCACAACGTCACTGTGCCGGCCGATGCCAACGAGCTCGAGATCCGCGAGAACTTTGGTGCTTGGCTTTTTGATCCTCAGCAGACGTATAGAGATTTAAGCTTCGCGAATCTCCCCTTCATGGAAGGTGGTCTTGAGTCACCATTCAACAATAATATCCATTACGACCATGAGTCGCTCACTAGCCGGTCCCAACTTGATCTTACGCCTCCACGACATCCTGACATGCCGGACGAGCTTATTTCCGAGTATCGCCGTCAAGAAATAATGCGTTATGTGCAATCGTTCCACCAGAAACAAAACAGGTTCGACACCAAGTTGGCTGCTCTCATGCATGAGACTGGTGACGATATACCAGGTCTGAGCTTGGAATTTCTACGAGAATGCATGCGACATTACTGGGATTTCGTATCGCCGAGAATACCAATTGTCCATCAACAGACGTTCTCTTCAACACAATGCTCCATCTGCCTTCTTATGGTCATGATTGCCTTGGGTGCCGCTCAGATTTACAGCCGCGAAGCTATTCGAGAGCTGCTAGAGTATAAGGCATTTGCTGACCTGATCATCTCGAACGTTCGTTTCGAAATCTTAACTGCAGATGAAGCTTCTCCCCCAGTTGAGCTTTGGGTTGCACAAGCTTTACTCTTGTTGGAGTTTTACGAAAAGATGTACTCGTCTAGGAATCTTCACGAAAGAGCGCACGTCTATCACTCCGTCACCCTGACTCTGCTTAGACGAGGTAGCCCCCTTATTGGAGGCGCAGGGGCTGAATCTCCATCCGACGAACAGAACGGAACAGAGCACCCCGCGACATCAGATGCGAGGACCTGGTGGGTAAAATGGGCTAGGACAGAATCGATGCACAGAGTAGTTTTCGCCGCATTTATGATGGATATTGTTCATGCGGCCATGTTTGGGCACGCCGCCGATATGGCCCCTCACGAAATTCGCTTGCCCCTCCCTTGTGACGAGTCCTTGTGGTCCGCGTCGAGTCCGGAGACAGTTCGACTTCACGATAATAATTTCAGGCTATATGGAGTCAAGCCTATCTCGTTCCTGGATGGATTGAAACGCGCCATTCATGGAAAGGAGGTACAAACACATGCGTTCGGCCGCATGATCATCATGTGTGGCCTTCTGAGCGTTGGTTGGCACCTGAGGCATCGCGATACGCACCTTAAATGGTTGGAGCTGGGATCAGGTTCATCTGACACGCGGGATAAGTGGTGCAATATGTTGTTAAAGGCATTTGATGATTGGAAAACCAGCTTTGATGGGGCTATTGGCTCAAGTGATCCTGAATCGGACGGCTCTGGACCGCAATCCCACTCAAATGGACTTATCCAAAGTGCATCTGTCCTATATCATCTCGCTCACATTAGCTTGTACATCGATATTGTCGATTGCCAAGTCTACGCAGGAGCAAAGCGGTTACTTGGCCGCAAAGTTTCTACGCGAGATTATACCAACGTCGTGAGCCGAATGTCGAATTGGTCGACTCAATTCCCAACACGTCACGCAATCCTCCACGCCTTTAAGCTCCTGCATAGGATCCTCGTGGACCCTCGTCATAAGAAGAACAATGGTTATACGCCTAGTGTTGCTGATATGTATGGGATACAATATTCGTGTCGACGCGATCCTGATCCCCATCGACCGTGGATTATGTATTATGCGACTTTGAGTATTTGGTCTTTCGTACGAGCACTCACTCAATCAAGGGATCAATCTAATACGCTCCGACCCTTCCCACAGCAATTGCAGCGCAATACAACAGGGGTTTTTGATTACCTCTCCAAGGTTACAAAGCTCTCGGAGCTCGAGGCCACAACACCGGCGAGTCTCCAAGATGGATTACCGAACCTTCTTGACGCTATAGGTACTCTTACATCTGAGTCACCTTCAGAATTGCTCAAGGAAGCTTGCGGTCGGCTCGATATGTGCAAGCATATGCTCTACCACGGCGAGGCTTGAATATGGTACCATTTTCATGAATGAATATCTACCTGATCTATGACAAATCATAATGGACACGTAATGAATATTTAAATGAGACCCGCGAAAGGAAACTTCATTGCTATCAGATAGCATATGATGCAAGTTTTCACTAATTGAACCAAAAGCTAAGCCGATCGACTTGAAATTAAGCTGTATCAGCTGTAAGGAGCATACATTGGGTTATTCTCTTAATATATGGCTAATAATATGTAGTATAGATGAGGGCGTGGACACTCCAACTCGTTGACACGTATCAATGAATGAGATTCGAGGCCGTACAACACAAACAGGCGGTTACTTGATTGTATAGATGCCTTGGAGTGTTGAATAGATGCGTATTAATTACAACTTAATAATGAAGAAGTTAATACCTAGATAGGCGCTGCTATTTGACTTACGTTTTCCCCGAGTCCAACTGTATAGGGGCTCTGCTGTGGCCTTGTGGGACTGCACCATCGATGATGCGGTACCACTATCAGGCAATAAAGTAATACTAATCTTAGGGGTAATATTAGAGCGAGAAGTGCAGTTCTAAACTCACCTCGGTATAGCAGCACACGACGTTGCCGCTCAACTTCTCAAAATCTCGCACCATTTTTAACTCCGGCCAACGCCATAAACGCCCACCGACGCACACCGCTCCTCCTGTACCAACAGCATCTGCAGACGCTCCACCAACTCATCCGTACATGGTGTAGACCCTCGGTCTAGAGTGAAGCCCGCGTGCTCGTCGTCTTCGCCGACCTCCGAAGAAGCGTCCAAGATGGATACGTAAGAGCACGATGGACACCATGAAGGGATCGGGATCGTCTCGATCCTGACGCCGCCGTCGGTCCCGAAACTCCGGTGGCGCGTCTCCAAGCAGTGGCAGCAGGCATACGTCTCGCGCGTGATGTAGGTCGGCATTGTGGGCGTGTGCGGGGTGTGAGGCGTTGGGCTTGATGCTCAAGATACAGTTCTATAATCCTAGGGAAGAGTTGAATATATATGCAAGTGTAGAGCCTTACGTTGAACTCTTCGCTAAGCGTGGTAGGAAAGGGTGGGAAAACAGGGGTATTGTGGCTTCGGCAATTTATATACGAAGAGTTCATCTACGCAACTTCGAACTCGATAAATGAATTCCATTGTCTGTTCATCAAGGAAGTGTTAGAATAAAGAAGATAGATCCGGCGATGTTGTGAGGTTTTCTTTGATCAGTTACACAGAGCATTCTCAATTCTCTATTGTTGGACGGTTTTAGGCCTTTATTCTTATTCTCATGGAGATCACAATGCCATGGTAATTCTGAACATGGTAAAGCGTGTATGATTTCTTTTCGCTGAGAGACGACAGTTTATTGCGTAGGGTAGTACGTACTACAACAGTTGAGAAGCTCTTCGTATGGTTGAAACCTCATCTATGTCCCAAACGTTGAGATTAAGTGGAAGGGAGTGCTTTACCAGCAACCAGAAATAGACCTAATTAATTTATATCCCTCGAAGTCTGATGTGAGGGAATTTGCTTCTACATATAGACCAACACTCTAAAGCATATCCCTAGATTGCGAGCAACGACCGGACGCCCTGACATCACTATAGTCGGATCAATGTTGGTCGTCTTCGTAAATATAAATGTTACAAACAGCCAGGAAGATGGCGACTAACTTGAATAGCATACCTCCCTTTCTCCATAAGTGCTCTAGGTATTGTTGTAGGCTTCCATTGCTTAGACAGCACTCAGACTATTCCAGACTTTACAGGTGCGTAGGAAGTGATTAAGGCAAAATTATCATTTCTATGTATCTTCATCTATAAGTTTATATCTGAACAATATGAGGTATAGGGGTTAGGTAATTATCATGCAGCGAAGGAAGAAAAGGGGCAATTAGAGAGACGTGATTGGCCAACATCGTCGGTTCTCATCCGAAAGCGCACTGGTTTCAGGGTGTTCCCCACGACAATGGATCCCAAATGACACAAGTTCCAAACGAACGAAGTTTCTAACTTTTATTTCTCTCCTTCCTATTTGCTTCTTCACATGATGCGCATCTTTAATTCTTCAACGTACGTAATATCGTTGGTGATATGATCGGCGGATATATGGTGTGATGTGGATCTCAACGGCGATCCGATCATCACTTGCATTGATTTTCCGTCACCCACGTTGCCACGAAACTTGGATTCCAAACGTTTCGCCACGCGCTATTGGGACGAACAGGAGGAACGAAGTTGATTTCCATACATCTCATCCGATGTTCTGAATATCCATCAAATACGAAGTAGCCAGTACCTTGGGTGTTAACGGGAGATCGCCTCGGAATCTAAGACTCGGACCGAACTCCTCCTTGGGAAAGAAGTTATCGTCATTGTTTGATGTCGTTCCTACGGGTGCCAAACTAGCTTGGCATTTCAACTCTCCTTGAGAGACCACTGCTATGTACAATGTGTGAGATCTAGAATCTGCGCCTGTCATCTAATAACCCTGTTCCACTGCATAAATTTTAAATCAATGTAAAGGGTCTAGTAGACTACCATGCATTCTATCTCGAGATCTAAAGATATTGTGTAGACAAGGCCACGAAGAAAGGGCTATTACATATTGCGTTGACTATATATAGGACACCCTTACATAGAAGTTACTATTCATATGGCTCTCCCTAGGCAGCGCCTCACCATCGTCTTTCGGCGCCAAGCCAACACAAACTAAGCCTCAAGATAATAATCTAAACTACCTATCATAGGGATACGGCAATATAATACTACTATAAATGTAGTCGGATGCATGCGATATTGATTTGACGCTGTAAGGGACGTAGGTGCCGAAATCCGGGGTCAAGTAATATCTGACCATCCTAAGAATTTACTATTCGACCTCTCGCGATGTGCGACGTATCAAAACAAGGGGTGGGGTCGTAGCTGAAGCCGCAGGCGTCACAGAAACACCTGCACTCAGCCTCACGGCCCTCATCAAACCCGATGTCAGGGGCACATGTTGGAAGACTTCGAGAAGGGATGAGAGATAATCGTCTATACAGGGAGTATTTTGTTTTAATATTTAAGCTTCTCCATGATCGCTCGATGATCTCCAGTCAGTGTCATCACAACCCAGACATCCACGAGCTTAATCATCGCTTTCATCCCATCTTCGCAATCTACAATTACATATCATTCAGTCACTTAGACATTTTACCTACCAACCACAAGACAAAATGGTTCAAATCAGCTTCCTCGCCATCCTCGCCAGTAAGTTCCAAAACCGCTTTATGAATCTACCCTCATACTCCTGAACTCAACACTAACATACCCTAACAGTCGCCATCCCGGCCCTGGCAGTCACCCCCGACCCCGCCGGCGCGAAGAACGTCGGCAACGGGAAAGGCGTCCAGTTCATCGGAGGCCAATGCCTGAGCTCCGCCGACTGCGCCTCGACGTGCTGCGCCTTCGTCACGGGCCAGAACATCGGCGTGTGCTCCGGCCTCGGGGCCCAGACCCAGGCCGGGAAGGCTGGCTGTGGCTTCGGCGACGCCGGCGCGAAGGCTATCAACGGCACGGGCTCGAACTAGAGCGCGCGATCGACTACGTGAAGCTGCTCTTAACACCAGCGGGTAGTGGGACAGTGGTTAATATCTCATGATGTAGACTACCGTCGCATTCAGGGGCACTTGTCAAGTCGGCATGAAACAAGCGAGACGGATCACATATCGGTGTATCGGAAATATGGTTGATGGATTTAAATTTCTCTCCTTTCTTTAATTAATATGGTTAGAATTTGTGTCGGGACTATACATTTGGGTTTGGCATTCATTGCATTACATTTTGGGGGGATGGGGAAAGGTTAAGGCTCTATGGGAAATGGGCATGGGACTTTCATTACTATACACCTTCATATTTACCTACCCCTATACATATAACTGGAAACTCAGTATTCAAAACCATCGGTTTTCGTGAAGACATGTCATACAGTACCTAGGTTGTCCTATGTAACGAGGGTTAGAACATACCTAGATGGTTAGGGCATGACATCGACTAAGGTCGAGAAACAGGAGTTCACGAGGTAAAACAAAAGTCACACGATAGTTGGTGATCTTGTAGAAGACATAAATCAACGATTGAAAGTCCACTATTGTAAACTAATTGACAAGTTCGTAGACGACGCATACGAACGGTGCATTGGAAACTCTGCTGAGCTCCGTATTTGCTTTTGAATATACCTTACAAATCATCGGAACGCCTTGGAATATCTTCCACGGTTTCCCTTAACCCATGAACCATTGCGAAGAAACCAACCCCCCAGCCTTTGTTAGAGAATATTATTGAATCAATGATGAACAATGAGCAATGATGCAGTATGGCCACCCCATATGTGGCCAAAGCAGACAACCCCCTCCCGCCTAAAACACCGCAGGATGCAATGATCCATTTACACCGTACTATCGTTATATACTTCCGCTAAACGCTCGCAGCGCAATGCAACCTCCCGTCCTCTCTCGAACGCACATAGAACAGCTTAACCGTCCCTTCCGAACCGGACGTCGAACTCCCTTAGCACGCCCATGATACTAGCTGCCTCGACCTCGATAGGCAATCTAGCTGGCGTGCTCCCCTGCGGAGGAGCAGCCCTAAGCCTTGGTAGCCAAGTCCCGATCTCATCAGCTGCCTTCTCGAAGTTGCGATGGCTAGATAGTGTCTTGTACGCGTCTGCGCATGACAGACTTATAGCAGATGACGATCCAGTGGGTGTGGCTGCACCCGAGGTAGATTTGCAACATCCAGAGCCACCGGAACCGCCGCAACACCCGCCGCTGGACTTTCCAGCGTTACGGGCAAAATTCGCAGCCAAGCTACGACAGAAGAGGCCTGATTTTGGGTCTCTCAAGCACTGTGCACATGATCCGGGCCCTTTGGGGCCACAGCCAGTGGAGGAGCCGCTTGCCGGAATCGGGGAATGATTCAAAGAATTGATACCCGGCAGCTTAATAGCCCCGGTGGAAGTAACTTCTACAGGGGTAGGGCCGACGTCGTTCTCTGAAGGGGGTGGGGTCTGAACTTGTTGGGATACTGGGGGGAGAGTCTGTGACGCGGCAGCCTCGGCGCACATGCAGTAAGTGCCCTCTTTGCAGAAGCCGCAAGAGTCTCGTGGAGCTACGGCTGATTGAGCGACCGGCTGGTACAACGCAGATTCTAAAACAGGGTCCTTCTTCTTAGAAAACATAGCGGTGAAGTCGACTTCGTGGGGATAGGGATCAGGTATCTTCTGCCTCTTCTCTTCAGGAGCCATGACGGATATTGAAGATGGCTTTCGCTTAAGCTCAGGTTCCGAATTCGGAGCCGGCCCCTTCAGCACAGCTTCAAGGCATTCGCACTTGGTACCGACGTTACACTTACCGCATCCAACCGACGACGTATTGGCAAGTACATCATCTACGCAGGCACACGGTCCTGTAGATTCACAGTTGCCGCAGCCTGAGGGATCCGTTGACGACTCCCGAGCTCCCGACGAATTTGATGAATCGGGAGGCGAGATGATTTGCGATATTGAAAAAGCCGTGGATGGATTGCGATGATCCGGCGCGTTGTTCGTGATGCTTCCTCGTGGCGTTGGATGTTGTGAAGAAATGCTTAATGAATTAGGTGCCCTTCCGTGATGAGATGCGAAGCTTCCGTTCCTCGAGGGTGCAGTCGAACCATCTCCTTTCCATCGTCGTTTGAAATCGTCAAGTTCTTTTGTTATTTTCGTGCGCTCTGTACGTTCCTTCTCTAGCAAGTCCTCAAGGACCACGCATCTACTTCGTAGGGTTTGTACCTCGGCATCTAGACCTTCTACCTGATCACGCAGATCTTGCTGTGCCCGATCATACTCTTCCTTCTGCTCGTCCAGCTGTTCCTCCAATTCGCCAACACGGGCAGCCCTCCTCTCGCGAAATGCGCGCTGGGCTGCCCGGTTCTGAGCCTTTCGCTTAGTTGGTGGCGTGTCTGTAGCGGGTTTCCGACCGGGCTTAGGCCTCGGAGGAACGACCCATTCTCTACTAGTAATGGAGCCCTTCGCGACGGCGACAGTCGCCATGGCGGTGGCCTGTAGGGCTGACGTTGCGGGTTTGATAATAAGTTGATGAGTCGACGTTGGTGTAGATACACCCGAGACTGGCGAAGCAACAGAGGAGGCGGGGGGAGATGCAGCTGAGATAGGGGATATGGCGAGTTTGGTTGGTTGTGGCCTGGAGTGGCCGTTCAGATTAGCAGAAGATATAGTGGTAGCGGTAGCAGTAGCAGTCGCAGTAGGGGTCGCCATATTATTCCGATTTTGGAGAAGAGAGTAGTAGGAATAACCATTTAGTCAATCCTATTCGCTGTCTGGTTCGGCGATGCAATGCAGGCTCGGACATCAGCGTCAAGTGTGAATTGACTTGGTTTTTCCGCTGGTTCGGCTCCGCAAATTTGCGACTTGATTTCAAGTCGTATGATAAGATCAAAGTAGGTAGGTGAATAAGTATATCAAGATGATCTTTTTTGATTTGAATTTTCAATGATCCTTCACTCTTCCCTGCTATAGGTTGATTTCTTTTTTTTTTCTCCTCTTCCTCTTCTTCTTCTACTTCTTTCTTCTTTGAGTTGGATATCGTATTCTTCCTAGGGTTCAAAGAAAGAGAAGAGAGAGAAAAAATCAATGAGAAGAGAATGTTGTTAAAATTCTTACTCCAATAAAGCAATCAAGCAAACTTGCGGGTGGCAGGTAAAATGTATGTAGAAATCAATGAGAAGTGGGAACGGGCCGAGAGTTATTCTCAGGGTCCGAATTAGGGCTCTGCTTTCTTTCAATTGGTACGCCGTAGGTATAAAATATGCCCGCAGCTTGAGATCTTCTCTCGGATGGTTGGAGTACCAAGTGTGACTAAGAAATGAATAAATAGAGTAGAGAAGTAGAGGGATGATATGGTCATCTAGCACACTACCCAGGTGCTTCGTCAATCGATTTGCAAAGACCCAGAACTAATGTAGTATTGACGATTCACTCAATCCAAGTTCAACAAACCCTCCTTGTATCAGATTGGTGAATCGTGGTGGGGGTTTGAAGAATATTGGGGGGTCGTCATACACACAGAGAAGTATGTGGTATGTGGTATGTGGTATGTAGTATGTACTAAAGTGAGATGATGAGATGGGATGGGATGGGTTGGGTTGGGAAGGGAAAGAAAAGATGATGGATGGACGACCGGTCACTGGTGGTTCGAGATCACTGATCAGATTGATAAGATTATGCCAGGGCCCTGTAACCATTTGAACCTGGAAAACCCACAAACCCAATTCGCCTAGACTCTGAGCCGATAAACGTCACATGGAATCCTAGTTAGGATAGGCTCAACTGGTTCAACAAGGAAGTGAAGAAAAAATTAGACCATCGATCCACTTCTGCATGCTCGGACCTGTCGGATTCCGAACTCGTTCGAGCTGGGAAAGGGATGTTTGTTTGGTTTGGTTGCTTATTATTCCTTGTTGCCCCTCTTCTTGTGGTTAGGTTGGTGTAGATTTGTAGATTGTAGATTGGTTAGGAGAAAAGTTGGTGAGGAAAGTGATAAAAAGGTATGTACTATGATTTGGGTGTTCGGGTGTAGTCGGAGAATAATTTGCTCTAGCTTAAACCCCTCTACCAAGCTAATAGGCCCGGTACCGGAGCGTTACTTGAACTTGAACAACCCGAAAATGGTTTGCGGTGAGTGTGGATTAGAGCCCCATTTAATTGAATTATGTCAGCGATGCAAGGTGAATTTCGGTATAACACGGTGTCGTAACCTCAACCCCACATTCAAAACGACAATGTTGGTCTAGCCCGTGAGTTTAATGTGTACGTATGTACTTAGGTACCAAGCTGCAAGTAACTTTCGCTATCGCGACTTGCGATTTGATGTCAACTTTCTATGCATACACTTAGAAACGAACATCTTTTATTGGACTTCAAGCATTACGTGCCAAGTTACTAAAACACAATACAACCTCGGAGATTTGTATCTGTATATCTGAAAGAGTATCACTTAGCACTGTTACCTGCTCCCCTAGCTACATAGATACTACACCCCAAACAACAACAACGACAGCTAGGTGAAGAAATACACCTAAAATGTCTAGGCGCACAACGTCGATCTAATCTCAACGTCTTATACTCACGTCATCTTTTTACCCTACCCATCTCAAACTCAAAGTACCATGGATCACCTATCAGCAGCATTACCACCCACCAGGCCATTAAGTTCCCGAAGCTTCGCCTTGGTCTCTTCATCTTCCTCGTCAGACGATGAAGATGATGCTCCACTCCCCTTTCCCACAGCGCTCCCGCGTTCTGACTTTCTCGCACCCGACTTCGACCCTGCCGAATACCTTTCTTCCCTTGCGAACCGACATCAGACCCTCGAAGACCTACGGTCCGACCTCCGAGAACGCAGCGCCGCCATCAGCACCGAGTTACTAGAATTAGTCAATTCGAATTACACTAGCTTCCTGAGCTTGGGTGACGAGCTGAAAGGCGGCGAGGAGAAGGTCGAGGATGTCCGAGTCGCATTACTAGGGTTCAGACGAGCTGTGGAGGAGATTAAGGGTCGAGTAAGAGAAAGAGGGTCCGAGGTCGCTGACCTAAATCAGGACCTAGTTGGCGTGAGAGGTGAAATTGAGACCGGGCGAAAGATGTTAGAGCTCGACGAGAGGATATCCGCCCTCGAGGGCCAGCTAGCAATCGGAAGCACGGGGCCTGACAGCGATGAAAGCGATGAAGATGAGGGGGATGATGATGAGTTAGACGGGGCCGTGGGAAGTAGTTCGGCAAAATTAATCCAATTGGCGAACGAATACGTCACGATGGATGAGTTGGCCGACGACATTGGACGAGAGACACCATATGTGAGGAAAACGGAGGAGAGGCTTACCAGATGTCGAAACACCATACTCTTGGACCTCGGCGCAGCGTTGAAGGAGGCCAAGCAATCAGGCGCAAGTGGACAGGCAAAACTTCTTAAGCTGATGGGTATATACTCTCTACTAGATGCCCAAGCGGAAGCAGTCAAGACGTTGAAAAGCAAGTGACCGGATAAGAACGACGTTATGTATTTAGCACTCGTCTCCGTGAGAGCGCCTATCACAAGATACCCAAGCATCTGACTTTTCAAGATATGGTACTTTTTTTTTTTTTTTGAAATGTCCTAATTTGTAAAGTATAATAAATATTTACATGGCCGTGGTTAGGTGAGTGTGGTCAATCTTCTCGTCGGTGGCATTGAATCCTCCATTCAGAATGAAACCCGGACCATTCGAAGTAGTCAGCGCAACCTCGATCAGGTCCTTCTTCACCCTGTCCTCTATTTTTACTATATTCTCCTTAACCGCCCCCACAAGCGCCTTGACGTTCTCAGCCAGCATCTTGGGGGTAAATTGGATGTTGCCAATAGGCATACGAATTGTGCCGATCCTCTCCCTGTAGTTTTCGGCACCCACCATCTCATGCATCAGGGTTTTTACACTCTTGGTGATAGTGTTTGTCTTCAAACTAGGCATCAGGCCCTTGGGACCTAATATGCGACCAAGATTGGCTTTCTTGAGAGCGGGTTCACAATCGACATGGCAAATCAGACGGTTGAACGGGAGTTTGTTGGGATTCGCCTTGATGAGGTCGAATAAAGACTGCTCTCCGAATGCAACAGCTCCGCTGGCGCGGGCGTCATGCATAGCTCCGCTGCCCTCCTTACAGATGACGGCGATCTGAGTGTCGTTCTTGATCGGGTAAGGCAAACGTATCCGATTCCGAAGTACTATGCTGTTCTTGGGCGTTCTCATTCTAAGATTGATTTCGTAGGTAACGGATGATGGAGGACGGCCAACTTCGGCGGCTCGTAAATATCTATAGTTTACTTATTAATTCTATACGCGGAGAATGGGAGACTCATCTTAGAGGAGGGGGCTTTTTCGCTTACCGCATAGCATCGCATAAGGAATACTTCTCATCCGGATTGCTCACCGTCGCAAATTTGTACTCCTTGAAACGCTGCTTTCTCTTCGCCTTGATCTTCTCCTTCTCACGCGCTCGCATAGCCATGGTACCGGTGCTCTTACATCTTGTCTGGACGATTGATGGAGCTAGAAATCGGGGGATTGTCGCATTGGCTGGTCTTATAGATGTTTTGAGGCTTAATCTTGCCAGCGAGGCAATACACCAATTTGTTGTGGCCATTGTAATGCCTTGTGGCCGTCGATGGTTGTTGGACTGTAGTCCAGAATGAAGCCTCGGAAATGGATCTCGAGAAACAAATTTACGTAGGACAGGGGCCGGGGGTATTATGGGAAAGATTTACTTTCAGCCTCGAGAATAGCGCCACAATAGCCACACTTATTATCGGTTCCAGGGTTCAAATGCTGTTATCTAATCAAAACAAATACCCAGGTACATCCATAGGTGTGTAGGTATGTACATGCAATTCAACCCCGCCAGTAGCTTCCAGATTCTTAAGTGAGGTAGGTTTTTTAATGTAACGCGAGTAGTGGGGTGACCCCGCCACAAAACCGGTGGTCTGCTTCAATGTTGTTGACTCAAACGGTTTTGACTCATCAACTTAATTTATACTTGACATTTACTTCACAACCGCCAAAGAGTGAGAGGATATTTACACAAATTTTAAGACGACGGTACAAGTTCGCCAAAGATGAAGGCAGATGAACTCGTCGCCGTGTCGACCTCTCTAGGAGGTGACTTCAAATCCATCGAGCCCCACCTCATCCGACTCGAGAAGCATTTGACCCTAAGAACATATCTCGCCGGTTATACTCTAAGCGATATTGATTCCAAGATCTGGCTTGCTATCAAGAGCAATCGCGTCGCCGTCTCCTTCGTTCGCAAGGGATCTTACGCTAACCTCCAACGATGGTTCACCTACATCGAGCAAGTCCACCCGGAGATCCAAGCCGAAGTCAAGGCAGCTGATGAAGCGCGGAAAACCAAGGTCCAAGAAGCTAGTCGGGCTGGTGCCAGTTACAACTTGGCCCTGCAGGATACCGGTAAAGGTGTCGTTGCTCGATTCTTACCCGAGCCATCGTAAGAAACCCCTGAGTTGTAGCAGGATATAGGAATCAGCACCTTTCTAACTCGAGAGCAGGGGATACCTTCACATTGGACACGCCAAAGCTGCTTTGCTTAGCGATTATTTCGCCCACCAAGCTTACGATGGTAAGCTCCGCCTGAGACTTGACGATACCAACCCGAGCAAAGAGAAGGAGGAGTACCAGGATGCTATCATCGAGGACCTCGCTCTTATGGGGGTCAAGCCCGACGTAGTCACATATACCTCCGACTATTTCGATCACTTATACGACACCTGTCTCGGTCTCATCAAAGCTGGCCACGCATATGCCGATGACACGGACGTAGAGACCATGCGCGAAGAGCGAGGAAAAGGTATCGCGTCCAAGAGACGAGACCGAACGGTCGAGGAGAACCTGCGAGTATTTGACGAGATGAAGAATGGTACAGAGGAGGGTTTGAAGAACTGCATTCGTGCCAAGATATCCGTCGATAACCCGAATAAAGCTATGCGCGATCCCGTCATCTACAGGTGCAATATCAACGACGCACATCACCGAACCGGTACCAAATGGAAGATTTACCCTACCTACGATCTTGCATGCCCCGTTGTCGACAGCTTGGAGGGTGTCACGCATGCCTTGAGGTCGACCGAATACACGGATCGCAATCCTCAATTTCAATGGTTCCTCGACACGCTGAAGTTGCGTCAGGTGTATATGTGGGATTTTGCCCGTATGAATTTCATCCGAACTTTCCTATCCAAGAGGAAGTTGGCGAAACTCGTTGACACAGGTCGAGTCTGGGGCTGGGATGATCCACGAATGCCTACCATTCGAGGAATCCGGAGACGAGGCATGACCATCCCTGCACTGCGTGATTTCATTCTAAGGCAGGGTCCATCTAGGAATGTCGTATCCATGGATTGGGCTAGCTTCTGGGCCACAAACAAAAAAATCATTGACCCGGTTGCGCCACGACACACCGCCATTCTGAAGAAGGACCACGTCAAAGTGACTGTCACGGGAGCTGAGGCGCCTGCGGAGCCACGTACTGAGGACAAACCTCTCCACCCTAAGGATCCCAAGATCGGAACGAAGAAGGTGGCCTTTAGCAAGGAATTGATATTGGATCAGGCTGATGCGAAGTCATTCAAGGATGGCGAGGAGATCACTCTGATGCAATGGGGCAATGCTGTTGTGAGGGCTATCGACAGCAATGACCCAATTAGTGGTCTCACTTGTGAACTGAATCTGAAGGGAGACGTCCGATCCACGGACAAGAAAGTCACTTGGCTCTCAACACAGGGACAGAAGCTCATTGACGCAGAATTATGGGACTTCGACTACCTAATCACGAAGGACAAACTCGAGGAGGATGACGACCTCGAGAAGTTCCTGACCCCCGTGACGGCCACAATGGATGAGGCTTTGTGTGATGAGGGTGTGGCCAAGCTTAAGAAGGATGATATTATCCAGTTGGAGCGAAGGGGATATTACCGCGTAGACAAGGGATACGACGAGGGCGATGAGAAGAAGGTTGTTTTGTTCTGCATCCCAACAGGCAAGAACAAATAGATAGACTCGACGTACGATTCAATAGGATCTCGACTAAAGGAGGACAATAAAAAACTGTTGACAATTAATAACTCACTTCAGTGATTGCTGTCAGGCATACCCACCTACACCTGCCTGCATGTATAGATGACAAGCCTACTTTAAGATATCATGATATGGATGCTTTTTCAAAATGCTACCCTGAGATCCATTCGAATAATATTATCAATAAGTATCATTTCTGACAGATTATCTGACCGTGAGTACAGGATCAAAGCCTCGATTCATACCGTATTGTATAATGACTCCTGTATGAAAACACCATTTATCGAATACCATGGCCAGAGTTACGAACAATGCAAAAGTAAAGAGCAGCACATGATTACTTGACTATCAAGGATGCGAAACTAACCTAGTAACATAAAGTAACAAGGCTTACAGCTTATTCAAGCTCGCTCTTATTAAATAATGACTTAACAGATGATCTAAGGAAGTTATGACTAATATTCTAATATAGGCATGGAGCAATAAATCAAGTGTACAATAAAAGCTTATATAAGAAAGTTAACTACTTAATGCTTGGAATATTGATGTTTGTTGTTATAAGGGAAATAGGTAGTGTCATTCTATGTTGGTCTACGAGGGGATTCCTTTGGTTGATGTACCTAGGCTTATAGATATAATAGTTATCTTTGTTGAAAAGGGGGTCGAAATGTAATGGTGATTTTCCATGTCTATCACTTACATATTCCTACTTAACCTTAGGTAAGTGAATGTCCAAGCTACCTATGTACCTACCTAGGTAAGTACTAAGTATAGCCCTTATAGTATTTACAATCAAAAGAACCAAAGTATGGGATGTTAAACAACTCATATGTAAGTTGTAACCTAGGTTGAGCCTAATGTTATGTTGGTTCAGCCTCAACTCAAGATATCGATAATTATAGGACAATTATACAAAAATCTTGTTTTGTTAGTTTACACCCCTTATCTTCATCCTCGGGGGTGTGTGGATACTTTCGAAGCTGGGTACGCCCGTATTACTAACCTTGTGGTAAACATTGACTGAATCACAATAAGACATGTAACGTGTGCTTGATGGCGAAGCTCACTAGAAGTCACATGATTACCTTGGTATGTATTCACATGTGCCTTCAATGTACCCTCTCGGCAGTGCGGAACCTAGGAGATCGAGTTGAAGTGTCATCGATATGATACAGGCTGAGAGTGTTTGTACCGGACACGAAGCAGTAAGCTCCGGTCGCCTATATAGGTCAGCATATTAAGTAATGACTCGTGAAAAGTGTAGTGATGTGGCTCCAGTAGATATATGAATTGCGAGTCCGCTGCGCAAGGGGCTTAGACGACCGGATTTCTAGAAGAGCTGTCTGTCTTGGTTGGGCTCTTAGTCCCTTTGATATCCAACATGCGGCCTTTTATTAGGTAGGCATGAGAAATTTCGACCGGTCTCCTATGATCGAGCGTATCAAAAGAAATGCTAAAAGATACCGGCTTGTCGTCTAGTTAGGAGAACTCTCCACTTCGTCCCCGGCGGTTCGCATAATGTACCGTGGAGAAAACTAGATCACTATATTCCAGAATACGGGGTGAATACTGCTTGATGTGGCCCACTGATGTAAGTTACATAAAGTAAGGGACATTTGTACACCATAGTCATCTTAGTTGTTTTTAAAAGGGGGTCTTTCTATACGTGGTCGATATCTCAGCTCTCATGAATACTTCTTTACTATCACGAACCTGAAAGGGGCTATAGACATTGTGGCTGGTCATACAAGGTTTACAACTATTCATAGCATAGCATCTGCTCCAGTTGCAAATAAGACTTCTGCTATTATTGGATTAGGTATTCGATATAAGCACATATTCTATACTACTGGAGTAGACTAAGTCTATATCTTCATGTGTAATGCAGGTAGAAATGGCTTGAATCCATCTTTAATGCCTCAATTATACTTCAATATTTGAAAACGTGACACAATCTTGGACTGACAACGGCCAAGCACATGCCGTAGGCGGAAGAGAGGCTTAGAGTTTCACAATTGATTCGTATAAGCCAGCAGATACTGTACTTAGGCCGTGAATGAACAAATCGGCCTCTGCAACCAAAGCTGGCGGATAAAAGGATACGTGTAAAACAAGTTGATATTTGCCAGGGGCTGCATTATGGGGTATACATATAATCCTGCCATGCAGGGCAGCTCTTATTTCTAATGTAGCTAAGCTGTATATGCTTGACTTGGTATCCGCCTTGACATTACTTGGATTCTGCAAGAATAATAAGGGGTGTATCTAAACCAATGTTGAATCACAGAAAACGTTCGGCCGGTTCGGCTTAGATTCTCGTGTAATTGGGGAATGTGGACCTCTCCGGATCTATAAGATCGGGATCCAGTGGGTTTAAAGAGTCAAAAAAAGAGAGTTGATCTCTCAGTTAGGCAGGTAGACAATTTCACTTTGTAGCTTTCCGAAGCGTCGGTCCTTCACCATTACAACTTACAGATTGCTTCTGAACACGTCTGTCCTGGCCCGTAAGAGGGACCTGCTATGTTGTACAGCGATGACTGGTTTCAATAAGCCTATGATGCTGCTTTGGGTTGGCATTGTTCGTAAACAGTCGCAGTCTGATCTTTGGGGGAAGACCATACTATTGCCAGGATACTCCACCCGTGGGATTGGATGAATCTAGAAAACCCATTGCCAATTTTGGATATATACCTAGGTAGACAGGCTTTCTTGCGTAGTGGTTGGCTATTCAGGCCTGTCCAGTGTCCATCCCCAGCGTAGGTATAGCTTTCCGTATATCCACCTGAAGCTTTCTATAACAGCCTGACCGAAGTTCAGACGAACGCGTTCTCATGAGGCTCCACTGGGAAGACTGGGACGGTACGACTGACGTGCATCAATGAGATCTGTACAAGGCTGAAAGGGGGAATTGGATACCTGAATAGATTGGCATCGCGTGTTTCCAAGCTGGAAAGAATAGTGGGCGGGATTTGGTTGGGCTACATTTGGGAACTGTGAATACAACTATGCCTGAAACCCTATCTATGGTTGCCCGATATCAAGTCAACCAGCCGCTGGTCATCATGCATTGCAGCTATGTCCAATGGTTTAGAGGGCACGAATAGGCCGCGACGGACAATCAGTGCTTCCAGCCAACCGTGATGAATCTTTTCGAAAAGTAAAGTAAAGACGATTGGCTCAGAAACAAGAAGGAGAGTAGTAAGAAAAGAAAACAAAAAAAAAATCACAAAAGAAGAGCGGACGTCGTGGACGCGTTAAAAGGAATATGTGGGCATGCAGGAGGCAATTGGATGCGTTGGCAGAAGTCGACAGGCATCCGTCTCGCGTGGACGATGGGGATTGGACAAGCTGCAGGTCTCCAAAGGCTCCTCTCGACCGCTGTAGGTTAGCAAGACATCTAGGTATTCTTCTTTTCTTTTTTTAATTAGCGAGCCGCGGGCGGGAAATATTCCAAAAGGCTACGATAAGATCTGCAGCGTTGACCGCCGCGTCGGGCAATGCAGCCTTAGACTGTCAGGGCAGAGCGACGATTTGGGTAAGATGAAAATTCAAGAGCATGGAAGGCGAAGAAGCTTAGCAATTCAATATGCAGGGCCAACTCATCGTGCCCTCGCCCAGCCGAGAGCCGTTTTTATCCCACTAGGCGAATGAGCAAATGGGCAAATAGCGGAAAGTTTGTATATGCTGGCTGAGTGAGATGATGGATTCCTGCATCCCGTTAATGCGAAGTGTACCTTTTCTGGATGATACCTGACGAGAAAAGGAACTTTTCTTGAAATTCTTTCTCCTTCTTCCGTCCTTCTCCTCAGGAGGGGAATCGGTTGCTTTTCTGTCTTGGTAGTCCAGCTTGCTTGTCGATATCTGTTTGGGTCATTGGCCACAAGACCCCCTTTTTTTCTTCTCTTGCGCCGTTTGCGCATATTCTCAGTGGTCAAATGTGAAGAACCGAAGAAATGATAATCACGTATGAGATAGATACAGTAAGTGTATGATGTATGCATCTATCAAATTGTGTGAAGACTCAAAAGATCTGAGAGGCAAAATACATAGGTAGCAGCTAGTAGTAGATCATAGTAGAGATTGTCATCGACACACTGTGTTCGACTGTTCAACTGTTCTTCTTTTTTGCTATTTCGGTGTGTAGCCGCGGGGCGAAGGACTCGACTTCGAGCTCTGTTTTGCGTTATGTGTCGTTGCGTGCAGTATGACCAGGGGGGGCTAATAAGTAAGATAAGGGAGCATTGAAAGATGGGCACGAGGATAGAAAAGATACGACAAAAAAACGAGGAATTCCAATTCTTGCTACTTAGGCAATCTGTAATCTTAATACAATTATTTCCGTATTGTTAAATATTAACAGGGCTTACCGAGTTTGTCCAGTAATAGAGCTTCGACTTTGCCTCTTTGACTGGGTGTGCATGTGTTGTTGTATCGTCATCATGGTCGCCTTCTGTGTGTGTTGTACACCCGCCAAATGAGGGACTAGATTTACTTGAAGATGGTTGGTTGATTCTTGGTTGAGTCAATGTTTGGCAAACGTCGGAGGTGGGTAGGCGGTGGGAGAAGAAGAAAAAAAAGATGAGAAGATGAAGAAGGGAAAAAAAGGAATAGAAAGGAGGGGTGTGGCTCCGTGTGGAGATATTTCCGGGGTACTGTACGAAAGTTGACGAAGGACCCGTCAGTAAGGTACGAGCTACGACGCCACGATAGCGGAGGTACTTTCCTTGGGTAGGCCTCCCTTTTTGTAAACTGCACGAATTAGCTTGTGGCACCTACCACTGCCACCCACTGCCACTTCCAAAGTTCAATGGTTTTTTCTGCCACTTCCCAATGCCGCTTCTTCATCATGGTACACAGTAAACAATTGGTCAAATTAAACCGTACTAAGACCTTGCTAAGCGGCCTTAAGCGGTCTCATTCTTCCCCCACGTTGGCCAACGACAGTGCGACAACTAAATGCTGTTGTGTAACTGGATGCTTCGACAGCTGGTCAAGGTTTACAAGGTTTAAAATACCCAAAGTTACAAGGTCGATAACCAAAAGAAGAAGAGTCGGCAAGAGAGACAGACACATCACACATCATCTGTCTCCTTCCACTGTACAGCTAGGTACTGCACTGCGACTGCTTCTCTGCACCGCTGGTGCTGTTGTCTGCATATTGCTACTACTCTCTCAACTTTCTCTCTTTTTTCATTTCATATTCTGCCCTGTCTATTCTTACTCTCTTCATACCTACCTATTTCTTACATACATACTACATCATATCTACACTACATATCTCTCTGTCCAGTGGGAAATAGGCCCCTCATCTTACCTATATTCCGATTATATACTATATACCGGCTTGCCGGAGCCGACAAGGCAACAAACAGCTTTTTAAACAAACGAACGAACCAAAAAAAAAAAAGACGAAACAACAGCTAGGGGATTAGTTGTGTGTATGAAGTGGCTGGAATAAGCTGAGAGTTATTATTTATCTATTTTATTGACCTATATTCGTCTATTATACTATCTGCCATATCTACTACCGAGGATGCTTGCTCATACAGCTCACGCTGCCCAATAATTACACTCATTTCTCATGACCTGTTGATCTGGGATCAACCGAACCGCGACCGCGACGGGACTACTACTCACTACATACTACTGAATACTTACCAGCCTACCTGGCCCTGCTGGCCCTACCAACCTACCTAGGTATCAGCTAGTATCGATTATAGACCCTGGCCGAACCACCGTGGACCTTGGAAGCTCTCCATCATTATCTAATAATATTCTTAACAACTACTTGAAGCCCAACCTCTACCTTACCCTACCTACCCTACCTTACCTTACATACATACAAATACATACATAGATACATCTATCCATCCATCCATACATCCCATACCTTTCCCAGTCTTTACCCGACTTGACCTACGCTTTACCCACTTGAGTTACTCGCGCAACGCAGGCCACTTTCTGCTTTCACTTATACCAAGCCACAAAATCCTTTTTTTTTTGCTTCATGTCTAGATGACAAATCCCAGAAGCATCCGAACTACGTCGACTACGATCGAATAATCATACACACCGTGGCTACCTAGCAACTCTCTTTGGGGGGTGTTGCTGGTTGTGCTGGGGTGAACGCGGCGCACTCTCGAACATATTCATATGCGCCCACTATGATCTCCATGCAGCGATCTCTATCATCGCCAGTTTGCATACATTCTTCTCCACGTGAGTCGGGCAGAAAAGGAACAATATGAGAAGTGCCGGATTCAAGATCTCGAGCTCTGTGTGCCAGGTTGCTGACTTGTCGCCTTCTACCATAGCTGCGTCTCCGACCGCTACCCATACATCTTCACGTTCGCCGACCCCTTCACCCGAGACTCGACCCGAAATATCGCGCCCGCGCCGATTTCGATCGCGAAGCCCTGCGAAGCCCGCGAGTGGGCACTGCCGGCGCGAGTCATCTGGCTCGGTTCGCAAAATTGGCGGCGATGAGACATCTCGTGATGCGACTTCGAAGCAGCAGTCGAGCGCCAACCCGAGCGCCGGCGCGAGTGCGCCGAAGAAGCCGGTAATTGACCAACCCGTTGGTCCGCCTCCGAAGCCTCCTCCCTCTCCCTCCCCGGTCTTGAGCCCGCCCGCTCCATCTAGCCCTTTGCAGCCCATCCTGAAAGAGCAAGAAGACTCTGGTCCATTCCCTCGATCTCTCCTAGGTGACGTGTCGCTGTATACCAACCCCCACTTGACTGTCGAAAATGAAGGCACTACTCTCGAAGAACTCGCTCATCTGGTCCGATTGTCCAAATACCAGGAGCGCAAGTGCGCCAATACTCGCATTCGCCTCCAAAGGAGTTTGATTTCAACTGCTCTCTCGGCGCGACTGACTCGTTGCGGAGAAACCTCGCTACGTAACCTGGCGGATAGCTTTCGGAACGATGACAAGAGAGCATTTGCTAATCTGTTTGGTGCTATTCATGATGTTCGGAACAGCTGCGACGCCACCCGTCGTTATGCTCTGTTGGAGCCGGAAATGGAATCTTTGCAATCATCGGGAGTGGCGTCCGTCGAAACTCTGGTACCTCCGCCCAGTGCAAATGGGAGCATTGTTCCTGGCAATTCCGTGGTCCCCTTCCTCAATGATATTTCTGCTTCTGCCAGAGAAACCTTCCTGAGCTTCCTTACTCAGATCCGGACAAACCCGGACTACCTAGCTACACGACTATGTGCCCTGAATACTTCGGAACTTCAGGCCCTTACCACTTTTCACCAAGGGTTGGAGCCAATAGAATCCGTTTTGCCGTACCACGGCCGTTCCGGTGGACGCGGACATTCCAGCGGCCCCAGTAAACAATCGGGGCAAACCCCCAATGCCGTTGAGCGGCTGCTTTCGTTCCAGCGTCACGATCCCCTTTCTGCTCTTATATACACCTGCTTTGCTAACTCGGCTGGCCCGGACAGCGCCGAAGATAAACGGAGAACAGGTATTTGGGCCACTGCTTTTGCTCGCCTGATCTCCACCAAGTCCACCAGTGAGCCAGTCTTAATCTCAATCCTCAATGCTTGGTCTGCTATGCGTGATTGGTCGGGACGGGCCAATATGGAATGGTACCTGATGAAGATACTCGAGGATGGAGCATTCCTGCTCGACCGAGCCGAGGACCAGAATGGAACGAGATTCAATCTTTCCGACTGGACTACCAAGGACAGCATCGCCGCCGAGGAGTTCTACGATCGTGCCGTCAACGATCTTTTTGCTATTATCGACGACGAAGACGCCACGGGAATCCCGGAAGGCGTTATTGAACTTGGAAATGAGATCCTTCGTCGGTTGGAAACCAAGGACAGCACACGCAACCTTGTTGATACTACCCGAAGATGGTTTGTATACAAATGGATATTTTCTAGTTGGTTACTTGCTGTTGTCATTCATCCAGAGAGTTACGGGATGATGGCCGAATATCACATTACTGAATACGGCCGCCAGAAGATCCTCAAACAAGTTGCCACGCTTGCCCAGCACTTCGTGGTTGAGATGCTTGCGAGTGGGAACCCCCAGAAGCCTGTTTCTACACCTCTCAAGATCAAAGGCCACATTGAAAATATCATGGGTCGTTTCAAACCATCGGGGAGCCAGAGGACCGGTAGACTCCTTCCAGCCAGGTCCATAACCTCCCTGAGGGAAACTGTTGAGGTTCATCCTTATTTGGTGATTAGTCCAGCTGACCTTGCCACCCTCGTCAATGCACTCTACCCTGAGCGTAGGCCGCAATCTGCTCACTCGAGTAGTATCAGGTCTGGTGCCCCATCGATATCAGGCTTCTCTGCCATTTCGCAGCCGATATCGATAGGCACTTCAAGGAGTAATTTTGACACCGCCTCTGTGCTTAGTATGAGCGCCTCATCTGTCTTCAGCGATGGAACCACTTCAGGCGATCCTCTACTTGAAGATCAAGTAGCTGGTACCCCCCAGAGACGCTCGCCGCCTGTGCCTGACGGGCCGAGGCAGAAACATGCTAACAACTACGAAGATGACGGCTACCGCCTTCGGCTGGCGATGCATGAGATGGTGCAAATCCTGGGTTCGGAGGTCATATCAGGTTCATGTCATCCATGTGCCGAACGATGGACTGTTGTATTCATTTCTGCTGATGGAAATGGTCTTTCTCTACAGATGACTTATGATCCGGATGATGATGCCGAGGAGGAGAATTCCTCTACAACTAGTGATACGGAGGATGATGAACCTGAAGAAAAGCCTGAACTTGACAAAGACTACCACCAACTACGCGATTCGGTCCTGAAACTTGTTGAGGATTTTGAAATCCCTTTAGGACTCGAAGATCATGGCACCAAAACCACATTCAGCAACCGAGCTTCTGGGCTGAAGAAGTATCGGTCTAAAAACAAGATCATAACGCCAGGAAGATCTATGGGCAGCAACAATCCTTTTCGTAACAGGTGCGAAGATCAGAAATCGAAAAGAGCTGCGGATGAATCTACCCACACCCCTGAAGGTAAGGGACTGGCGGGCGAGCCTCGATCATCGGTTTTGATCACGATGCTCTCGGCCGCCTCTTCCCAGTCTCGTATCCAGTCCGACTTTGTGTCTGCGCACCTATACTGGAAGACTCTTCAGCAGCTGAATGCTTTATCCTCCCCGTCTTTGCGGAAAAATGGGTTTGCAACACTCCTCAACATTTTTTCTCGAGGTCCCCGTGATTCCATTCGCCGCTCTGCTTCGGCAATCGAAGAGTACGATGCTTGGTTAGTCTGGCTGAAGCAAAGTCAAGAACGCCACGAGGGTCATATCGAGACTATGATGAAACGGCTAAGAGCACTTAGGGATAAGATGTGGTATGTAACGGATGTTCACAATTCGGCTCCCTACGAACAAACCCGGAACATTTGTAGCGCGCTTAAGATTATGGGCGTACCGAGGAAATGGGGCACATTTCAGCGTAACCGAGCCCAACTGGCTCGAGGGCCTGCTGCCGCATACATATACCGGAACGAGTCTCAGATGTTGGACCTGTTGGCTGCTAATGAAGACCAGGGTGGACCGAACAAGCTCAGTGATACCCAGGCTGAGATAACTAGCAAGTGGCTAGAACAGCTCGGCATTCCGAACATGTGCCTAGGGGAGGAGCGCATCCATCGTTTCTGCTGCGAAGTCGATAGCTGCGTGGGAAAGCTGGTTGGCGAAAACATCGTGGATGGTCCTGTGCTTTGGTCTAGTGAACTATACTCCCGTGATCGTAAGGTATTCGAGGGCTCTCGGACCGGCGGCAGAGACAGAGAAAGCGTGTGGGGCGACGATGCTGCTAGCATCATAAGCAGCGACCATGGTCGATATACCTCTCCAACACGTCGTCCGGGATCGATGACTCGGGAGCTGAGAAACATGTCTAACTTCAACACCAGTCAGGTATCCATTGATTCCCATCATCGGTATAGTTTCTCGCGTGCGAGTACTGCGATGTCTGATACCTTCGATTCGCATGACTATTTTGGAGCCTCATCTCCAATCCATGCCATCGATTCGACATCCACCTTCTGGTCTCCTTTCCAGTCTACAATGTCCACTGTCAGCTCGGCGACCTCGCGTGCACAGTCACCGACGACAAGCGTCACCAATCTCTCAAGCACTTTCTCACACCCGAATCATCAACCATTGCCGTCTCATCATTCCGCCTCGCGGTCTGGAGCGTCCGTGTCATCAAATGAGACGGTCCATCTACGTCGTCTCTCAGAAGGGAAACAACGCTTTCTCTCCGAGCTTCGCCAAACCCTGACGAGTCTGTTACTGTCCGAGCTGGGTAGTCTCGTGTTTTCATCCGGATCTGAGACGGATGGTTGGTTTGGTAACCTCGGCCAAGAATGCATTGAGCGCCGAGATACCGAGGAACGAAAAGCACGCCGACCCTCGGGGAAGAGAGATCGGACAAGCAAGAGTTCCGCTAAGCAGAGAGTGATCGAGAAGAGAAAGAGCTTTGGAAATCTTCGACAAGCAGGAGAGGCAAATAGGATGGATCCGAACTTGGAGAGGCCCGAGAGCGCTTCTGGGCCTAGCAATGATAGCTCCGCTACGAGCGATACAATGTCAGCTCGCGGGAAATCTTCGAAGAAGAGAGACACGCCGGACTTCCCTTACGCGAAAGCCTACCAGAGGCTGTTGGGAATGTTCGCTGTCCATCCAAATCCATACACCAAGCTTAATGCTCTCCTCGAATTAGAACATCTCATAGCTGCTTCTTTGTCCAGCGGTGGACGTCGCTCGCGGTGGGCAGCGAGGCATCAATCCGCGTCTGTCGATGAGGATAACAACGCGTCCGGCAAAGCCGATATAAATGAGACAAATGCCGAGGGCCTTAGAGAACGGCGTTCCCAGCCGTTCCAGTCATATATGGTTTCCCTCCAGCCTCGCCCCAACAAAAGTGCTGATGCGCGCTCTATTGTCTCCGTGAAGGAAGCAGCCAACACGGACGCGATTGCGAAAGTTCTTCGATCGCTATTCAAAGACGCGGGCATCCGGCCACAGACGCTGTTTCGCGATTTACAGTTTATTAATTCTTTTGTTTCACAATCCACTCTAGATACCGAGCGGAGTAAGGCGTTTTGGGATATTGTAGTGGTAGCACTTTCGCTCAAGCAAGACGTCATTACAACAATGGTTGAGGTTGCAGATGAGATTTTGAACTACTATACACCTTCGAGAAAGCGTACTGGTGGCGGTGATGACACGCCAGAGATGCTACGCCCAAAACCAATCCATTCTCTCCGTGACGCCGCGAAGATGTGGACGATCGCAGCGAAGGAGGGCAATGCGACGGCACAACGAGAGCTGGGACTCTTCAACCTCAGCAACCCTGAGCTCGTGGAGAGGAGCACGTTGCCTCTGTCGAAACCACGGGACGTATTTAAGCAGGCCGTCATGGAGAAATTCGGCCCAAGAGCTGGGAGCGGCATACGCCATACCCCTGATCGGGTCCGAAGCAGTCTGGGTGCGGCAGGACCGACATCTTCAGGCATGCAAGATGCGAACATGGATGGTGACGTTAGGAGTGACCCGACGCTAATGTGCGTTGCCATCCACTGGATGAAGGAGGCCGAACGTGGCGGAGACGAGTTGGCCAGAACATTCCTTGGTCAGAATGAGATGATGGGACTATGATGATTGCTACGCTGACGTTTGCTACTGCATCCCACCTGTCTTACGTTTTATTTCATCTGTTTGCGCTCACGGACTATTTGTCAAGCATTGCGGCTGGATACCGGGAGTAAGATACACGTTCACATGTTCAACACATTTCCCGTCGTCAGTTGGATACCCCTAACTCTCATTTTCATAACTACCACAGCGTAGTTCCTTTTCTTTTTTTCTTCTTTTCCCGTACCTGTTCAAATTTTTTAAAAATCGATACCCAACTACCATTTAGCCTTTCAGTCATATTGGGCTCGGGAAATACCAGGGTAAAAAGAATAGGAATATGATGAAATGGGATTTACTGGAATTGGGAACATATCTGACATATAACAATACCCGCATTATTCGCTGGCTGGGAGATATTTATCCTCGAATTGGAAGTCGGTAGGCTGTACCAGTACTATTATTGTTCATGTACGCATTGCATTATTCAAATCAGTCTTGGCCCGCGTCGTCGGGCGAAACGGGATACCATGCGAATGGGTTCTATATACGTATACCTTTACCGAGGTATTTTTTTGTGTTATTTTTTTAACATTGCTCATATAGATAGGACGCGGCAGCATACGAGATGGATATACCAAACAGGGAATTTTTTATATAATATTA
Organism: Jackrogersella minutella; assembly: GCA_022578535.1. Classification (NCBI taxonomy): domain Eukaryota; kingdom Fungi; phylum Ascomycota; class Sordariomycetes; order Xylariales; family Hypoxylaceae; genus Jackrogersella; species Jackrogersella minutella. Next base: position 75,376 of record MU388240.1, read on the forward strand.
TTTACGACGTTCAATAGAGTTTTTTTACGAGTTCACATCTACTTTGGTACCAATGAGGTCAATACTCTTGATTTGAATTCGCTCGAGCACATGAATGGTGAGTGGTAGATGAGTTGGCATTGAGAGGATATGAGAATTTCTCTGTAATGCTAGCTATTTATGCAAGTATTTACTCAAATACCTTCCAACGAGGTTTACAGGTAGGCGTAAATTTCTAAAGATAATACGACTTTGGCCTAGTGTGACATTTCTTCGGGCTCGACTGTTTGGGCTCGAGAATCCTAGAAGGGGAAAGAATTGGACAAGTACCTAGGTAGACAATGACTCTTCGATAATGTGATAGATCCATGGATGTGATGGGATGAGTTTTAAATTAATTGATGGGCTATGCTGGGGTATCATACGTCTGTCTAATCTATCTTCCCTCTCGCACTTGATGTCGATGTGCGATTCTCGCTATATTCGTTCTCAAGTAGAGTGCTCTGCTCCTCACTCTCGGCGTCTATGGCCACGACTGTCATGTCCGACCTGACGCGAAACCGCTCCCCTCTCCAATTCACGGTGGCACCGAGGAACACGGCCCAGGTCCAGATAGGCAAGGCCAGGACCTCCCGTCCCAGCCAGGCGAGGAACCACTCGCCGAATCGGCGCTTCTCTGCTCCGCCGCGGCTCGCGCCGCGGGCGAAGAGCGGCGTCTGTTCGTCCACGTGTATGCTCTGGCCGGCGTGCAGCTTCTTGAATACGATGCGGTCGACGGCCATCCAGGCGGTGACACCGGCGAGCCAAAAATACGACAGAGCCCTCCAGGTTTGTGGAATGCCAAGATTCTGATGAAACCAGGGGGCGCTGGTGAGCCCGAATGACACGTAGAAGCAGCATACGAGGCTCTCGACGCCGTGTTCGACTAGCGTGGCGGACAATACGGTCCATTTCCTTGCTCGCAGCCATCTGACCCTACGCGCGACGTATGCAGGCACTGACATTCCCGCCATGGGTTGAATGGCCAGGTCGCCCCAGACCAGACCGTGATTGGCGTAGCCCGGCAGATCGGACCGCCATAGCAGGTCCCCAATGACATGGTCCTCGCACATGAAAAGCGAAAAATGGTCTAGCCCTTTGGGCAAAGTTGCGGCTCTGCCCGTCAGAATCGGATTTTGGGCCGGATCGGTGACTTGCTCGATGTGCGACTTGCGGAACATGTTGCTCTTCCCAACAATACAAGGAGCAACGCCGACGGTGTTTATGGCACCGTAAAATTTGTCGTGGGTGGTGGCCATGAACATCTCCTCAAGTCTACCGCCGCCATGGGCCCAGGACCTAGAGAAAACGGAGGAGGGGACATCGACATTTGATTGTGCATCAGAACCACCGGTCACGGAAGATCCGGAAAGGAGAGTCTGCCCCTCGGAGTTTGAGGAACTCATGGAGGTGACGGTGTCCACGACTAAAGGCATTTGGTGCACGAACTTGTAGGGCTTCGCTTGCTTGCCGCCTGGTCGAAAACCGTGAAGCTTGTCGACCATACGACCGGCTACATCCCTCGCGATCCACACGTTGCAGTCTAGCGGCCATATTATGTCTCCCTTCGCTTCCCTATATGCCCTGCTCAAATTGCGGATCTTGGGGTTCGGACCAACGTTGTCTACATGGCCATCGGGGCCGTATAGGTAAGGGTCTTCGGCCTCAACGAAGACTTTGGCATCGAAGCCCGGGTAGTCATCGAGCAACTTTCGGATGACTGGATAGGCGGCATCTTCTGTAGACGAGACGCAGAAGTATATGGTCAACTTGTCTTTTGGGTAGGACTGGTGGAAGACGGAGGCAAGACATTCGTATAATCCGGGCTCGAGACCTTTAGCAGGTCGGATGATAGTTACATGAGGCACTTCATCCTTCGGCAAGTACGGCGATACGGGGTCGGGGGGGATTGATGAATAGTAGCGGAAGCTGTTGATATGGTAGTTAGGATAACATCGTTCTGTTTGTGAATGGAATAAGAGGATGAATTCTCACATTTTATAAATTCCTATGCCCTGCACCAGAGCGATGAAAGAACCCCATATGATGCCGAAGTAGCCTAGGCCTTCTATTATAGAAGAGAACATTGGAACATGTCAAGATGAAGAATGAATAGCTGCTACAACTTTTTATACAGCACAACTAGCTATGAGACATTCGGAAATTGATTCAAGTTGTTGAAGACGAGAAAGATGGGATAGTTTGGAAATAAAAATTGAGAAAATCTAATGGGACGCAAGGGGAGAGAATGAATAAAGAGACAATCTTCATCTTCAGAAAACCACAATTATTTTTATAGTATTCCGTGCTAAGAGCTAAATGACGATCATTAGTTGGATCATGGATGTTAGATTGCTGATGTTGTTGTCCATTTCTATCATTATTCTGCCACTCGGCCTTTTGATTGTATTCCGCTACTAGGTGAACAGAGGAAGAAGGGAAGAAAAGATTAAAAAAAAAAAAAAAACTTTAAACTCTTGTCGCGGTCGTTGTCGCTTCTACCGCTTCTACCGCTTCTGGCCTTGCCTTGCCTTGCGCGCTGGAAGGTCACAATTCATCGGGTATCGGTGTGGATACGTATCTTATGATACACGATAGGTACATAATTCGAAGCCCCACCCATCTATTGAATTTGGATTAACTCAGCACTAATGGCTGTCAAACGGAAGGTCACGGACAGACGGATCATCCCGGACCGATAATCCAATTGGACAAAGTTCATTATTTTATCAATTTTTTTTTATTCCACTAACGAAACTTTCAACTCTAACTTGCACTTTTCACGAATGTCGAGATAAACTTGTCGTTTCCATATATAATTGTCAGGATTACTTGACAAGCACCGAATGGCCAACTTAACCGAATAGATACATTTTACCATCACGTAAGTTTCTACTATCTTTTTTCTATTTATCTCGTTGTATGTCTTCTTCCATCTCAATGTCGACATGACTTTCAAATGTAAGATACTTCTTTGTATCCAGTCGCGGTGATGACAACTTTGTTATTCGGAGCTTAGAGATGTAAAAGTCTCGATGAGTGCCCAAATATAGACTACAACGGTATCTGAGCGATCTAATGATGAAACTCATCATTCATATATTTTTCTACACTCATACAACTCGGTCTTGATTTAGCTCAAAACAAAATGTCATATAATACGAGACAACTATTGACTAACAACTGTCAATAACAGGCCGACATGATGAACAATAGTCATGGCAGACACACCCAATGCCGTGTCCGCCACCTCGAACCAACGTGATGATGCGTCATCTTCTGTAGAATCAACTCAATCTCTCCAAGTGAAGTCTAACACTCGCCCTCTTACTCCAAGACGGCCTCCACTACACCAGATATATGCTTTGCCTGTCCCAATTCGCACATTTCCACTGCCAAGTTTCTATCCAAACAATCCTATTTCTCTATTTCATGTCGTCTACGCTTGGGTGAGCCAGCTTGTCTCCCCACCAGTTGAGCCTTCAGTGAGTCATCAGGGCACCTGGTCCCCGGAGACGAGGTCTGTCCACATCAGCGATCCCAAGTCGATACGTGCATTGTGGGAGCAAGGATTCTTCGGGAAAGGTAACTACAGTCGAAGTGAGCCAAACTGGTTGAAGCGAGAGCAAACTCGGAGAGGTGAACGCAAAGGCCATGTTGCTGAAAATTTGACCACCCAGAGGCGAGAAGAGCGAAAGATGATGAAATGGGACCGTGCTAGGAAAGAACAAGAAGCAATCCAACGGACTAGACTCCAGGAAGCTTGGGTTGCTCCCGTAGGTCCCATGGAATTGTTGGCCCTCCCAAATTCTCAAGAGGACTTGAAGCCCGCCTATTCCAACAACTCAATGAATGGAGGGTCAATCCAGGGTCTCCTCATGAATGGTCTAGAGGCCATCGATGAAACCACGGATAGACCAACATTTAATGGCACGGCGTTGTCACCAACTATCACCGCGGTGGCGACCGTTGCTGAGGTAGTTTCAGATGAGAAAGACGCAACGTCGGCACTCCCAGGAGTGAATGGTGATTCGTCGGGTTCCGGCATTCCGATGGGCGTTTCTAAAAGACGTAAATCGGTCCGTTTTTCACCTACTGTCGAGTCAGCAACCTTCAAACTGTCCGACCCACCAAGTCCCCATCATGGCGCACAACCAAGTGGGAGCATAGATGAGACTTTGTTAAATGGAAGCTCTTCACTATCTCGGCTGGCAGGCTTGGGTCTGCCAGAGCCTCTCCTTGAAGGTAACAATACTTCGAAGACAAATTCTGGCGCAGATATCCAACTCGTGGACAAGGAGCACCTTCAATTATGCCTGGAGGAAGTTTTCTACCTTGTCTTCGCTCTCGGAGCCTTAACCGTTCTAGATCCAGTGACTAGTAAACCACTTACAGCGTCGGACTTGTTCACTCTCTGCCGCCAGACATCATACATACCTCCAAGGCAGGCAAACCTCCAGCCGGATGATCCCTTTCTCGTTCACTATGCCGTATACCATCACTTCCGTTCCCTGGGCTGGGTGACACGACCTGGTATCAAATTTGGTGTGGACTGGATGCTCTACAACAGAGGCCCGGTATTTTCCCATGCCGAATTCGCAATCATTGTATTGCCTGCTTATACAGATGCTTGGTGGAAGGCTGAAGGTCGTCAATCTCCTCGGAAGTCTTGGCACTGGCTACATACACTCAACCGCGTGCAGACCACAGCATTGAAGACTTTAGTCCTCGTATATGTTGATATACCTCCTCCATTTGAGGATGGTCTCGGTGCAGCAGAGATACTGAAGCGGTATAGAGTCCGGGAATTTATCGTGAAGAGGTGGCTCAGTAATCGGAACAGGGATTGAGTGATCATTGAGAACAGGGCGCACCAGGAACATAATGGCATGGGGCGGAGTTCTGGTTCTGTAAATATTTTGCTTAATACGATTAGCTGTACATAAGAATTATGGCCATATCATTTTAAATGTATGTCAACTCTTTCTCATCAAAGGCTAGCACCTGTGGTAAAGCTTTAATAACCAAGTGTATTGAATACTACAACACGAAGTAAACCGACCGATCCCTATGCCATATCTCATGCTATCTAGCTACCCTCTAGATCTGACCCTCCTTTGGTTATCCTGGTGACCTATCCAAATATGTCTAGAGCAGCGTCTTCAAATGTTGGTTAGGTGTCCTACGTTAAGGAAAATTGCCCGCATGTTTTGTATTCTGGAAGACCAACCTATCCTGAGTTGCATGTCCAAATTGATAAGATTCAACCTTGTCCAAGCCGCTTTCTTGCCTTAGTTCTCGTCCTCATCATTGTCCTCTTGTTCTGTTTCTACCGCCTCACGATCATAGTCCTTCTCGCTAGCGGCAGGCAAGAACCGCGTCGAGACGGCGAAGCCGAGGGCCATCAGGGTCAACACAAGCCAGACGAGGTAACCCCAGAGGAGGTGCTTCTTGACGCTGACGGCGAACAGGCTGGTGAAAAGCACGGGGCAGAAGGCGCGAAGGCCGCTCGTGATGGTTAAAGCTAGCGCGTTTAGAGTGCCGAGGGAAGCGGGCGAGGGCGAGACGTCGTTGAGAGCGAGCTGCACGCCGGTGAAAGCCATACTAACACCCGACCCGAGCACCGCGAGGGTGGGCGCCAGGATCCAGAACACGAGGCCGGTGGCAGGCGTATCCTGGTAGATGATCAAGTTTAGCACTGGCATGATGCACATGAAGAAGGGATAGGCGAAGCCGCAGGCACGCAGCACGCCATTAGTACCGAGGCGGTGTTGTAAGGGAGGGAATATGAGCAGAAGCCATGTAGCCTGCGAGAACCCGGTCAACCCCATGAACAGCGAGATTTGCAAGGGGGAGAAACCGAAGCCTCCGAGTTTCACGTTGGTGAACCAAAATAGGGGGACAATAGCCGTGTACGCGAAGCCGAGGACCATGGCGTGGGCGTAGTTGTATACTACGATGCCGACACCAGGAGTTTTAAGGAGTTCTAGCGGGGAGGGCGCGGCTGGCTTGGGAGGGGAGCCCGCTTCTGCTTGGCTGTCGGGGTTGGCAGCATTAGCATTGCTGCCCTTGTACCTCTTCAGCGTTTCCTCGACGAACAACGCGCTCGTGATCGCAGCCGTCAGGCCGATGCACCCGACTACAATCGACGAAAGTATATAAGGATACTCCTCGAAGAAGCGCACGCCACCGAAAGCCCACGGATACTGGTGCACGGGGTCGGCCAGGGCGCCTCCGATCAAGGGACCGATAAATAGGCCGAGGTTCCCACTGAATGCGAACCAGCTGAAAGACCGCGCCTGAGTCCGCGGGGTGCTGTGCTCGGCGACCATGGTCCGGATCGTTACTACGGTCCCTGCAAAGACGCCGGCCAGGCATCGTAGCACGATCATCTGCCAGATCTCGCGCGCGAGGCCAAAGAGAGAGGTGGCGAAAGCTACGCCAATCAGTGATGATACAAGCACGGGCTTGCGGCCCCAGCGGTCGGCTGCTCGTCCCCAAAGGAGCATCACGAGCATCTGGGTCAAAGAGAAGAGGGACTCAATGAGTCCCGCATAGAAACCTACGTCTGCTTCGTCCACTTTTGTCGTCTTTGGTTAGCTACCATGTCTCGGAGATGGGAATGATGATGGTTCTTACGTCGTCCATTGTCCTGTACCATCTGGTTGATATAAGGGAAGATGGAGAAAAAGGCAATGGGCTCGATGAGACGCGCATAGCAGAGCAGGAATATTTGGGTCTTGGGCAACGACTTGTCCTCTGGTTTCGAGAGTAGGGGATGATGGGACTCGCCCTCCCCGGCGACGGCTGAGGCGACATTGGAGTCGGCCGTTGTAGCGACCGGCGGTGCTGCTAGGAGCGGTGTGGTCTCGCTGACCTGGGCAGAGGCTTGCTTGGAGTTGTCGTTATCATCACCCTGCCCGCTGTCATTGCCACCTGGCGAGTTGCTGAATGTCATCGTGAAGTGCTAGTTATTTCGAATGTGGGTTTCCCGCCAGAGTCACATCTCAACTTCTTATCTTATACAAGTAAATAAATTACTGGATGTGTTACACCGGGTACTGCTACTGACTATCCTTGCAGCCAACCGGTCAAATCCGAGTCCTACGGTAACTCCAATAAGTCGACCTAGGGGGTTCGGCGTGACGATTGCGCAGAAGCCTTGGTAGGTACTTATAATCATTAGTTGCCTAACACTAAGTAGTTGAAGATGGTGAGATAATTAGTAAGAAAATTTTATGTAGATCGTCGTGATAAGGCTGACAAGTTTTATGACGCGGCGATATCAGTGGCTTATTTGAAGGAGTTATGCTTTTTGACTTGTCATTCTGCAACAAGAAAGACACGGTGCATATCACACAGTAAGAAAAGTGCCTAAAATACTGTAGCCGTCCCGGTGCTTTGGTTCGCCGGGGGACCCTTAGTACCTAACTTTAATGTCCCTTTAAACTTTTTTATCCCTTTTTGTCATACCGCCATTTTCTTGCATCATCATTCTCACCCTTGCGCTATTCGACCTTTCTAAAAATGCAACATCGGAATCAAATGAATCGTACATCTTCACCATCATATATCACAAATACCTCTTTATTAACAATGGCTATAATATGATATCCTCAAGCTTGACCGCTTCTAATTCTTATTGACCAACTAAGGACCGGAAGAAACGGAACATGAGTAACACTGCAGCACAATGCACATACGACTATGAGCAGCAGCATCATACCACATCAAGTTTTTCGTGTCGCTGAGGTCACAATTCAACATGTTGTATGTTACATTCATTAAGTGCTATTCGAAGATGGAGTACAAATGAGAGAATCATCAGAGTGGTCCAAGGGGAGAGAATCCAAGAGGAGACCCAATCTGGTTTGAAACCCATCACCCTTCATACCCAAACACGGACTTTTTATAAAGTCAAGTATGAGTGGAGTCAACACTATATACAGGTAAAACAGTTCCTTTACAGGCGGTATGGCAGTTGCAGTTCCGCCGGCGCGTTGTATGTCGGGACCTTCATGTCGAGAGCCGAGCCGGAGTATCCAAGGTCCTCGGCGACCAACATCGCTGCCTTCTCGCCGATGAGTAGGGCAGTAGAGTATCTGTATTCTTATTAGATACGACAAAACCCAAGAACATTGATATTCAACTTACGTGTTGCAACCGACGTTGTCGGGGCAGATACTAAGATCAGCGACCTTGAGGCCTTGGACGCCATGGACATTCAGGCGCTCATCCAAAACACCGTGCTTGACGATGCTGTTACCCTCCTTCGGAGCCATAGAGCAGGTCTAATCTGAAGTATCAGCATCAACGGCTTCGATAAAGGCACAGAAACGAGTACTTACGCCCAGACAGTGCCAAGTGCTCTCAACGTGCCTCCTCACCCACTCTTCAACCGCCTTGATATCATTCTTGCTGTACTTGAGTTCTTCTCGAACATCCGTCTTGTTGCTATTTAAGATATTGGCTTGCGCGGTCCTGCTCGGTGCTGGGTTGAAGACACTCCAGCTGCCGTGCTGTAGACCAGCACTCAGATTGCCGGGGAGAGCGTATTTCTTGGTCGTCTCCAGGTCCATGTCGTTAGCGCGAGCGGGAGAGTCGTAGTCGAAGAATGGGTGCATCGCTTGGACTTCACCAGCGTAGGCGTCCATACGGCGGGCCGTCTCTCGCGACTTGATGTAACCCCATACCATGGGAGCCATGTCCCGCTCATCGTTCATGAATCCCGGGTCGAAGTCGGGGTTCTCGTAGGGGTCGGCCGATTTGATGTTTATGAACCCTCGGGAGAAGGGGTATTCGAGGAAATGGAACATGGTGAAGAAGTTTCCAGGCGGCCTATACGGTTAGCGGGGATTTCGGCCATTTCTCAGCTATCACTGACATGAGCATGTGGTCGCCGAACCAGCCGGCAATAACAGAGTAGTGCATCACAGGCTTGTCGGGCTTGTCCTTGAAGTATGACTTCCAGCCTTCGTTGAACTGCGGTGTTGGCCATGATGCAAACTCCTTGAGTTCCTCCTGAGTTGGGCGGATTTTTACGCCGGCGTCGATACCGTTGGTAGAGAGAGGGCCAGTTCCCTTCAGTGTCCACTCGGAATATACCTCTGGAAATTGAGTCAGCATCATGACGAGTTAGATATAATATTGCGGTCCTGCTTACTCCTCTGTACTTCTGGTACACCCCGAACGAAGTCGTCAAAGCTTTCGGTTTCAGGCTTCGCGCGATACGTGGAGAAGGTCAGATAATGATCCTGGAAGTTAAGGCCAACACCGGGGAGATCGACAATGGGCTTAACTCCAGCTGCCCTAAGCTTCTCGGGGTCACCTAGGAATGGTCAGTGCTAGAAAATTCACATTCGAACTTAGTACACATACCGATGCCAGATCGCTGAAGGATCAAGGGAGAAGAAAGGGTGCCTCCTGAGACGACAATTTGTTTGCGTGCTCTGAAGGTGCGAGTCTTCAGCTGGCCGGGGTGGAGAGGCTTGGTCGGTCTTCAGCCAGATTAGTCTCTGCATACGGTATTGTGGTCGTTCAAACCTACATTGTCTGAACAGCAACTGCTCTGCCGTTTTCGATGATGACCTTGTCTACCTTGGTGTTGCAAGCCAGATATAGGTTGCTATGGATAGCGCGAGTCGAATGGACGTATGCGTGGGCACTGTCACTCCGTCGACCAGTCTGCATCACGAATCGTTAGGGGCCAGTTTAAATCCATACAAGGGAGGTAAAACATACGTCGCGGTTGATCCACTTCAGCCAGTGTTCAGCACCATGGCCGGTGGCCAAATCTTCTAAATCATCAACCACGGGGATATCTTGAGATTCTGCTGCCCTTAGGAAGTCGTCCTTGATAGGGTATGTGCTGGACGACAATCAGTTTACTGAGAATCTAAAATCGATGATATTCAACGTACTAGTTTCCGAATGAAACCTTGATCGGACCCTCAAATCCGTGGACATCCCTTCACTAGTTAGTACTTCTGGCCTAAAATTCTGGTCTCGATGAACTGACTTGTTGTGGCAAGCTCTTTGATAGGTCTCATGCTTCTTCATGAGCGGAAGGAGTTCCTTTGTGGACCAACCCTTGGCCTGGAAGTCGTCATAGTCTGAGGCCGAAGCGCGTGTGTACATCTAAAGGGGGGTTAGTCTCACGTAACTCGGTATTTGGTGTGTCCTTGCTTACCAAAAAGTTAATGCTAGAGCCACCTCCCAGGATGTGGGCGCATGGAACCACTGCCTTTCTTCCAGAAAGGTGCTTAGATGGACGAGCCTCATAGAAGGATGCCGTTTTCGAGTCCAGCTTCATGTTGCGGGGGTAAACCCCCGGCCTGTACACCCATGGGTTGTTGAGGTTGCTCTCTCCAGCTTCGATAAGGAGAACCTTGAGGTTGTGATCCAGATTCGCCAGACTGCGCAATGTCAGCACAGAGATCTCTCAAGGACGGGGATTGATTATGAAATGAAGGACATACCGTCCTGCCACCACACAACCACAACTACCACCTCCACACACGATAATATCGAATTCCTCAGGTAGAGAGTTCATATCTTGTTGTTTCTTCTGGTCCCGGCCGAAAATCTTTGAGAACATGTCGTGAAACCACTCTGAGGGGTGTAGGCTGCGTACTTATGCTTCATGATAAGCTGGGGGAGTGGGATCTACAAATATCTGAAGTGAGGGGAACCTACGCAGCTTCAGGTATCGAAACACCCCTATTCGGTTCCTCATGCGAAACCGCTAATAACGAGTCCTTGTTAGCGAATTAGACCTGCATCCAAGCTTAACGACCAGCTGCAGTCCCCCCCAACGACCCCTCCCTCCCGGTAACTAATTTGACAAGCCCGCCAACTCATTGTCGAAGTCATCTGATATCTGGCAATGCAACATTTCTGCATGCGTGCCTCCAGCCGAGAGTCTCTAGTCGGATAAGATGGGAAATCAAGCCCAGGAAAACCCCAGGAAAACCCAGCTGTCCAGTGAAGGTCTCATCCAACCAGATTTAGAATGACCAGGTTCGGCTCTCTCCATTGCCTTACGTTAATTGTTAAGTCTAGTCTATCCACATCACCAGACACTGCTTGTCCGTGGTAGTAGATCCACGGTTACCGGCTCGGATTATCATCCAGTAGAAGAAATTAAGAATGTTGTCGTTTAGCAGCGGTGTCTCGGTGAGGCTCGGGATGTTGGTCTTTACAGCCTTGTGGTCATCCTACCCCTGTTTAGTATGTTACCCCAGGTTCCGTTGCGTACACCTGTATGTCTATTGGTCACTAGCAGATGGAGCTCGTATGCAAGAGGATTACCAAAATGCGGGGGAAGCTCAAATACCCGTCAATCTATATGCAACCCCATACTTCCCCGCAGTCCTAGAGGAGGCGGATATTATACATACCTAGGTAAGTTCGTTTATATCGTTGAATCCTATGTATATCTATCCAAGAGCAGCACACTGCATACGTAGCTCACACCAATAGTCTCCGTGCCGTACCTTAGCGTTCATCGCTGGCTCCTTCGGCTGGCCCGACTGGTTCTATTTCCTAGGGTTGGCAGCTTCTTGTCCTCATCCTGTCCAAGTCCTTTCTCCATGCCAATCATTTCCCGAGGAATGGCAGTTGATCAAGAATCCGAGGCGCACTAACGGATACTAAAATATCTTACCCCTAAATCTCTACCTTAGACCTGTATAAGCCGAGACGAGGTCCTTTTTCCTGTTCGAGATCGAGTCGATTAGCAACGCGTAGCTGGGCACCTCAAAGTATTATGATATTGAACTGCCGACGAAACTGACACTGGACGATTCTCCCTGTGCTACTCGAGACGCAAAATTATCTTCTCGTTGCATTCCATTGCTGCACTCGACGGGGGTAATTGGAGAAACTGATCTTTCCGGCCAATTCGAGCCATGTGCCCTCCACCACCTTGGGTTCCAGAGCTAATATCAAGCCCTAGGTGGAGTTACACATGGCTTGAACGCTTCTGTGGGTGCTATGCAGCGAACCTATGAGACTGCAGGGAAGTCCGGATAGGTTTAAGTCTGTTCCGTGGCTTATGCCCCCGGATCGTCATCGTGATGAACACCTTTACTATGGGATAGTGGTCTCCCCTCACTCCTCACTCTCAGTCTAAGCCCCCTTGCTCCGCCTACTGCACAAAACAGATGATTATGAGTTAGTGAAGACCTGGCATGCCAAAATATTTACATAAATGTCAAACGTAATAAATAAGTGAAGTGTATTTTCATAGCGGGGGTGGTCCGTTCTCACGGCAGTTCTTTGAACTTACACGGCTGCATTCATACGAATTATAAGAGCACTGTCTGGAACCTCGAATATATGTTGGCTATGAAAAGCAGCATGACTTGCATATTAGGTCAACCAATCAATATATGCTTGAGATGTTGGCCCCCACACAGAGCTGAATTCGGATCATAACAACTCTGACGGTCGTAGTAGTAGATCTGCTGGCGCCTCGAGTTTATATGGGACATCTCTATAGGTTCCGTAGCCAGACGCCCGCAGATTATACCAATACCAGATAACCTTGCAAGCCCCTTTGACTGGTTACTCGTCGTCTCTTTCCCAACAGATAATACAAACATCCCCCGTATATACAAATAAGGTGGTGTATGCGTACGACCTCGGGTTATAATAACCATGCAGCTGGCTGTACGGTGACATAATATCCTAGAGGCCATGCAACTGCCGTTACACTTTTTTTAACCCGAGAACAACCCATGGAGCAGGGTCGATAAATGCGTTACACTAGGCCATTGACTTTATCCCGGTGATGTATCATGTCGAACAGTTGCTTATGGCTTTCCCCAGTAGGCAATCCTACAATCAATATGATATGCAAGTCTACTCTCCTGTCTAATCTAGTGTAGGGTCACGGCTTTGTCTTGGAGAAAACTCGGTATTATATGATCGAAGCTAGGATGTTATGATCGCCAAATGATGTTAGTTGCCTCCTCCATGCGTGGGAACAAATCCTTACCTGCCTATATCACATTAGTTGAGACTTGGTCAGTACTGGACCAGTCCCTTACTTCAAATAATGAGAAATTGGGGGTGATATACACGATTGCCTCGCATTGATACCATGAGCTTGTTAAACATATACGATTCAGCATTGAACTTCCTTACATTTCTTATATAATAATGAAATTTGGACAATATTATAAGAGCAATGCATGAGCTTGTAGCTAAACAAGAACCCAAGTAACGAGCTTGAGTTATATGAACAGTTTTTGATAATAATCAATACCATATAATAGATGGCCAAGAGCAAAACTTACGAGCAATGCCTATCAAGTAACTTCGGCTTCCTTACATTTTATATAATACATGGTATATTTGAACCGAAATTGAATCACCAATCAAATAAAACGACAAACTATAATTAGTTCAAAATAAACTACCATTCAATGTTAAGGAAAATGATTATCAAAACTATCCTTGTTAAGTGATGGTCTACTTGAAAGGTTGTAACTATATGTATAAAACGTAAAGGGCCTCAAGGTCGTAATTAGGAGGCAAAATTTAATGGTCCTCGCATTATACATATTTCTATATGCTGCTTGTTCACGTACGAAAACTGCTCGGAACAAAGCAGCCACAATCGCAAATTTTGAACCAATTGCAATATAAGTACCCCCATTAAAGTAAGGCAAACCGAACGTTGCAATAATGTCACATAAGATCGGTGAATGTCAAACACCGGGTATGGTTCCGAGAATGATGTCTTGAAGTGTTGCCAGGGTAAATCTTCTAGTAGAGATATAGTAACCTAAGGGTATCAATCAAGACCAAGGTGTTATACACCTCGGAAAATGGGAGGGCCAACGAGCTTTTACATATAGGTAACGAAGATAATTTACTGACAAGCTTATAATAACATATCTCAAGTTACCCCTATTTTTACCGCCAAAGGTTTCTCATTGATACCTGGTACCAGAAAACCGCACGACTGCCATCTGCGTATGTGTAGTAACTAGGCCATTCTAAAAAATATCGCCGCGCCGAATATTTAAGCTTCTTTCAAGCTTATCAAGAAAATAACTATTCTAACCTAATATTCTTAGATCGAATTCATCACTGTGAAGACATTAACTGGAAACCCTCCACGATAGATCTGGAGAAAGTATCTAACCTGACTGTCAACGTCGGCATTTTTTAAAGAACCCTCCAATTTGCGATAAGCCGCTATGACCATCTAGACCTAAGGTTATGGCCATGATGCGGACCATATAGTAGGGGGTGTAACTACGTTGTTGTGCAAGGGACTCTAAGCCTAGCGGCACTAGATAGCGGTATACATACATGAGCTCTCCTTGTCCACGGTGCCCCAGGTGCTTCAGGTGCATCTCTTCCTTTGGATGTATCCATTTACTCGGGCGTGCATGTACACGAAAGACTGGACCTCTGACAGTTGGTACTACCTTCACCACCTGGTTAGGAACTTAGGATAGTAGCCTCCGTAAGTAGATACGTCCTTGCTAGCAAAATCTAAAAGATAACAACACAATAGAGCTTCTCATCAAGCTCTCATTGGTTTAGTACATACATAAGATGTCGATGATACCAATACCGCCTGTATTTCAAATACTTGCAACGAGATAATGCAGCTTTGTGCCGAAGATCCTACCCCTAAGAACCAACAAGAGGTTTTCAACTTTCGTTCAATTTTGCGATTATCGCTATGAATTGATAGAAGTACGAAGTCGCTCTAGCTATATTCCCGCCATAATATGTTAGAAGATAAATATTTAAAGAATGTATTTCTCATAGGTAACGAGGTCTACAAAAGGGGTTGCTTGAGAGTTCATTAATAATGTATGGCTTATGCAAATATGTGGCAAAAGTGGCCCTTGCAACTAGCGGGGTAGGTACCTAAAATGCTGAAATCTTGGAATCCAGAGCTATTGGAGCCATGATTTCCTTGTGGGCTTCTCGTATAAACGGTTGTAGCAATGAAATTTTCATTGACAGCAAAGAGTTCTTCCTAGTTGTGGATCAATACAATGGCCCGACTAGCTCACCGGTAGAGCGCCTCACTAGTATATCGTCTTTGTAGCAAGAAGAATCCCTCTTTAGTAGTGGGGAAATGATTGCAATGAGGAGGCAACAGGTTCGACTCCTGTGTTGGGCATTTTCTTTTTTGGTCTTTCCTTTGACAAAGTTGCACTCTTAAGGCTAACTTTTTTAAACATTAGTATGCTATTTTGATACTATTACTTTTTACGTACGACGTGCATGAATTACAAGAAAAATTGTCGTGTTACAGAGATAAGGATGATTAGGTATTAAGATGTCTGATGAAATTCGGATCATGTGACATTCTACGCATTATCCAAACTCCAAAGCTGTTGTCATTTGTTGTAAACAGTGAGCACATCCCATATGAAAGACAATTAATTGATCTATATCCCAGATACCGGTAGGTAGCTTGCAGATTGTTCAACACCATAATTAATTGTTATGCTCAAATTTATGTGTCTTATGTGTCTTCTCTGCTTGTGTGTGTGAACGTTGGAAATGTTAAGAGCAAATGGCTTAGGCACTTGGGCAGTTGGGTACAATGTACATACATAGTAAAAGAGAATTTCTAAATATAGTAACGCGCTAGTCAGTAAACCAGCCAATCGGTAACTAAAATGAACCTAATCGATAAAAAACTTTGTTGTGCGTATATGAACCCCAATTTGACGCCGAAATTCCATCACACAGTTCTATTCTCAATGCACGAGAAAGCTTGTACATAGGCAAGATGGCCGAGTTGGTTATGGCGTGAGGTTAAGGTCCCATCCTTAACATCCTATCTAGGTATCCTCATGGAGCAATCCGCGTGGGTTCAAGTCCCACTCTTGTCACTTTTTGCATATTTTGCATATCTTGTGCACTTATACATTTTTGCATTTGATGTCTCCAGATCTGTAGATCCGTTAGGTATTCATTCTGTTCATTGTAAACCTTAACAGTTACTTCAGTTAGCAGACTTATTCTTTAGAGCTTTTGAATCTTCACGTCTTTCTCGGTCTTTGTAAAACTCCTAATCAACATAGATGCAAACGACTTGAATTATTACAATTTTCAATTGCTTTGTAAGATGTTTATATTTGCTACTTAGGCAGGTCATTCAATCATCATCGAGATGTTCTACTGCAGCTCTTCGTTGTCGTGTCCGAATTCTTTGCTTAGAAGTCATTGACTGGTATTTTTTCTCATTGATAGATGAGGTTGATCTCATCATGATTTCGTTCGATACTTGAAATACCTTCACACATCGATCCTGAAGCCTTTTAGTAAGTTGGTCTCGTCTTTAATGTGATTTCTGCCGGATTGTTCATGAGCAACAATACAGTTGGTGAATTGAAAGAAGGCAACTTCCACATTTCAAGGCTCTCCATATGTACCTAGAGCCCCATAAGGTGCGCTGGCTGTTGCCCCGCATTCACCAACACTAGGGCCCTGTTCCATTGGGTCAGCCTTAAGGTTAGGTACCATAGCTGCCTAGAACCTTGGAAAGCGGTACCTACCCTGATCTGCCTGATCTAGGAAGGTACATACAGATTACTGAAACGGTTTTATTCAGCCTCAGCTGAAGACTTTCCCTGAAACATCTTCTTTCCCAACTGCCTACCTAGGTACTTAAGGCGGGCACATGTCTTTAGTCAAGGGCAATACTCATTTATCGACACCTTTCCTTTAACATCAATTACCTCTTAATTCTAAACCCCTCCATACCTAGGTCATTTTCATGAACAATGGGCAAGCCTTCGAGCCCGTCGGCCAGCAAGGCAACGACCGATTCCGTATCTATGCGAACGAACCCAGGCGAAAGTTCGAGAGAGAATTACAACAACAGCAATGATTTCGACATTCCCGAGATTTCCGTCGATGATTTACCACCAAACTATAGCGAAGCCGCATCGTTGCTCCCACCAACCCTTGCGCCACCGACTGGCGTCCCAGCCGTAGCTACGAAACCAGTGGTGGAAGATGCCACATGCTTCGAGAACACCGGTGGCCAATTTTGGATAGCGAAGAGTCTTGAACACCCTGCCAGACTCGAATCACACATTCGACAGCTTGCTATTACCCCTCCACGCCCCTACATCAACCTGGTTGGGACACATACTGAGTCAAAAAGGAATGGCAAGGGAAAGACGGAGAGCACCACCGTCGTAGACTTCGACGTATCGGTCGAGCTCACGCCATACTTATACTCAGATGCCCAGTACCGCAAATCATGGTTTAATCTGCGGACCGTGGAGAATGGCGAGAAGGCAAAACGTGGTACAATTCTTAAGCAACGTGCGCCGGGTTTGAATCAGAACATCGAGCTTGGTGAAACCCCGAAGCCGACCCTACAGGAGTGGTGTCATCGATACGGCGCCAGCCACGCAGGCTTGAAGGTCTTTGCGCTTCAAAGGAGAATGGTGGGATTCGACGAGGAATACATCAAGAAATTACTACGAACTATGGTGAACAATACAAACTACCGTGGCCATCTGAAGGTGGAACTTGTCACTAAAAGTTCATTGGTCGAGTGCTACAACGAGGCAAAGATAAATCATTGGCGCCTTACGAAGTGGATCCAAACGCTGTTCATGCTTACCCTCCTGTTTATATTCACTTGGCCTTACCTCTGGCTACGCACGAAGAGGTGGGAGGTTGTTATTGCGGAATGGCCCTTCTCGAGGATGGCCGAGGGCGGCGGCAGGGAGTACGTAAGCATCAGCGAAGAACAATGGTATAACTTATGGGCGCGCCCCATCTACAAGGCCGTGATTGAGAGACGACAGGCGGTGTTGGATCAGTCGGACCTAAGACGAGCGCAAGATCCCGAACCGGCGTTTGATACTGGCAATTCGACCGTCGATGGAACTCTGGGTCTGTTCAGAGCCAGTGTCAACGCTATGAATGAGGTGAACCGTCATTTAGGTTGGGGTGAAGACTGCTAGAAACATTCTCCTAAAGTACTACATCATCGGAACTACCTACGCGAAAGTATCATTTACGGCATCGTTTTCTTGGGCTTTGGATTCTTATTAATCAAAACACCTTTGTGGATCAAAGTGTCAATCATCATCATGATCATCGGTGCTCGATGTGTCGTGGCTATATTTGGACAATATATTTGGTAATAATGATAGGAACCATCTATCTATAATGAAAACATTAATGACTCAGCATGTCGGTTAGTCATATATCCTACTTCCTGTGATTCATGATGGCCTTGTGACAGTGTGTATAAATATAAGAAGGCGACATTTTACGTGTATTCTTTTGGAACACTGATATCGGCTGTCTTGTTCGAGACTACGCTACTGTTAACATGGACATGGCCTCATTCGTGTTGCACTCATTGGCCTCTCTTTGTTAGCAAAAACATCACATGTGGTGGAGGATCACTTGACATAGCTTCTATCTCTGCGAGGGTGCTCTTACTACATGATTGTAATTCTGCTTAATTCAAGTGTCGCTGCGGAGGCAGCCCGGGGGCATTACGCACCCCCCTCGACCATGAAGGCTTACGGCGATCCGCACGACTTAGCCTCAGACACAAATGTTGACCTTGCCATATTTTGTACCCAAGTAAATATACATAGTGCCACAACAAGATCAGATGTAAGCGCGGGGGAAGCCATTTGCAAACATATACTCAAATCTGTACGGATTTGCTAAGTGTTGAGTAGCAATATTCGATGCAAACACGTTGTCGGAAGGTCTATCCTACTTTGCTGATCATTATGTAATCGACTGTATACGTAAGTCCTGTGGTGTTCGCATATTTCCAGAATCGGATACAGATTCAATGGCTGGTAATCAAGATTATGATCAAGGACAGATCTCAGATCGAGGAAAGGCAGTCTGACGTGGTATCTCTCTTGCCAATCCACGGAAAATTAGTAAGGGGAAAGCAGATATTGTAGAGAATGCCACGTTATCTTTCACTTATAGGAGTGGACTGCAATTCAAGGGGACGCCAGGTTTCGTATGGACTATTAACAGCTAGCTAGGTGACATTATGATAACTGCTAACGGGGTGCATCTTCCTTCGGATTCTGACAAAGACCCGATCGAAATCAAGATCTACGATCATATTGTGGATGAGGTAGTCAGTGTGGATTGGGGCGGTAAAGGCTGGCAAAAGAGCTCCCATATCTTCCTCGAGTCGTGATAGACTTGTATGAAACATATGCGTATTGGTGGAAGAATGGTAAGCCGGCTGTCGATATTCCCGAGGACCTGGACTGGCCCCGTTTCCACGACAGTCCCGTGAGGATGGAGGGATTGGATGAGCTCCTCAAGCAGCATGATGCGTAGAACGGAGTATAAACAGGATACCTATAATTGGGGGTATCTCGTGGGTTCAGGCCCAATTCCTATTGATATTACTGGTATTTTGCTGTGATCTCTTTCTGATAACAACTCACACCGACAGGACCTCAGTCCTGCCTCTGCTACATCCCGAACACCCGTTATCTATTCACAGTTTGGATAAGGTGGACAAAGTTCGGGGTACCGGAACTCTCATATCCTGGATACTTCAGCTCTGTCTTAAATGAGCCTCCAGATACCATATCCTAATCCCAGCTCCGGTATCAGAAAGTCGGGTTCGATTCCCATTTGTGTTGTTTGGTAGGTGTATCACTCTGTGTCCCTTATCTAGATAGAGCGGGACCAGCAAGCTATTTATGGCAATCCTTGTGTTTAAAACTTGACATAGCATAGCTGATTTAACTATCAGCTTTAGTGGTTCCGTCGAACAAATATATGATCGACTATTGGATGTCTTTGACTTGGTATCTACATGGTAATCGGTTTTACCCTTTCATCTTGAGGGTAGATGACGAATCTGGTTCCATGCGATTTCGGTTCCAAGGATCTCTACGTCACACTTAATCCGTCTTGCCAACCGGGACCTTTGCACAACTAATTTCTACTATGTATAACTTCCGAGGTCGTGTTTGTGATGTATTAGTCCAAATATGAAACAAGATCATCCTTAGCGCTTTTCTAAAAGTTGTTGACCGAATCCAGACAGTCTAGAATAAAAGTCCTGAGAGTCTCGAAGTTCTGAAATGAATATTTGCCACTAATGCAGCAACTTATCTAGGAGTACCTAGTAAAAAATACTATGGGATGTATGCACCATGAAAATAGATTTTCAGCATCCTCATTTAATAACCCAAGTGGTTAATTTATATCGACCAGACTGTTCAGACTGTCCAGACTGCCAGACTGACTAAGATCCTTGGACCGAAGAAAAGTCGGGGCTTAGCGGGCCTCGGCCCCGGCGCCGTCAAGTTTTGAAGGCGGAAGCGTATTAAATCATTACACGCCATTGGTCGCCATAGCCGTTGAAGTAGGGCCGAGAGAAAAAGTCCATAATTAAGTACTCGTTAATTATTTTACACAGTAAGGATGAAGAGTCCTCAAAGTCATTGAAACGGTAAGGTGAATTATTTGATGTTTTTCTTAAAGATTACACAGCATAAGACTTTAGATTAAATTTATAAACTTATTAAACAATGTTTGCAATAAATGTTCTAATAGTCACTTTGTTATCTTGCAATTCGCGTGGGTTTTGGAAGTGGTAACTTTCACCGAGCTCTTATCTCTACGTAACACAGAATGGAACAAGGATGTCTATCAGGAACGCGGCGTCCCCGTCATTTGCACGTGTACCACTAACCGCTATAAGGCAGGTTATCTAGAAGTTTACAGGGATCAATTACTTAGGTAAAAAGTTAGCTTACACGAAGGCGCGGGCGACTCCTTCAGCTATGATATCAGCCCGCAGTTTTTTATTCCTTAAGCAGTCGCGATTATTTACGACTCTTTC
The DNA here is from genome assembly GCA_022578535.1 of Jackrogersella minutella. NCBI lineage: Eukaryota > Fungi > Ascomycota > Sordariomycetes > Xylariales > Hypoxylaceae > Jackrogersella > Jackrogersella minutella. The sequence goes on from MU388240.1 coordinate 96,251, forward strand.
CCGTTCGTTTTCTTATTTTATTTTCTGTTGTTGTTTCCGAGCTTCAACTTCTCTTTTTCGACTTTTGGATAGAACTGTTTTTCTTTTTTTTTAGATACCGTCGAAGTCTCTATTATATGAAGCGACAACCATATGGATTAGAAGATATAACTATCGTATAATTATTATACTCATTTCTACGCCTACGGTGGTGTTCCTAAGCGATACGCCCTTCATTCATCTGGTCGCGTGACGAAATCGTGATTTTCAACGATGGTGGACATCAAGAAGCCGGTGAGCATCAACGGCGATGCTTTCCGTGGGGAGTCCGGTGAAGCTATGGAGGGATCGGCCGACCAGCTGTTGGCGAATCTCGGTTACACTCCCGAATTATCACGTAACCGATCCACTCTCCAGGTCGCCTTTATGTCCTTCGTTCTGGCATCGATCCCCTATGGTCTGGCTACAACGATGTACTATCCTCTAGTTGGAGGCGGACCGGCCGACATCATATGGGGATGGGTTGCCGTATCACTCATCATCCTCTGTGTCGCTGCGTCTCTGGGCGAAATAACCAGCGTCTATCCAACCGCCGGAGGTGTTTATTACCAGACTTTCGTATTAGCACCTCCCCACTGGCGTCGCATTGCCGCCTGGACCTGTGGCTGGCTCTATCTTATTGGCAACATTACCATCACCTTGGCTGTTAACTTCGGTAGCACCTTGTTTTTGGTTGCATGTATTAATGTATTCGAGAGTGCGGATGGTGAGGGAGTGCTCGCGGGCGACCCTTACCAGGTTTTCCTCATATTCTTAGGAGTTACATTCATATGCAATGCTGTTTCGTCTCTTGGCAACAAATGGCTCCCTATCCTCGATGTATGATACACATTCGAACCCTTTTTCCTTGTTCCAAAAAATCTGTATCTTGATTGCTAACATTTATGATGACTAGACTTTCGCAATTTTCTTCACCTTTGCCGGCGTCCTTGCTACGATGGTCTGCGTCTTAGCCATAGCGAAACAAGGCCGCCACGATGCGAATTGGGTTTTCACGCACTTCGAGGCCAATTCTGGTTGGACTCCTGGTTGGTCGTTCATTGTTGGTCTCTTGCATGCCGCCTACGGCACCTCTTCTACTGGCATGATTATTTCGTACGTCTCCAATATGTATATCCCTACTTTGTTCAATATGCTTATACAATTTTTTTTAGCATGTGCGAAGAAGTCCAAGCGCCGGCGTTACAAGTTCCTAAGGCAATGGTAATGACGGTTTGCATTAACACCGTAGCTGGGTTGATGTTTATGATTCCGTTGGTGTTTGTCCTTCCTGATATCCAGGAACTAATTCTCCTCTCGCAACCGGTCCCGGCGATTGTTAAGGCTGCTGTAGGAAATTCAGGAGGCGCATTTGGTTTACTAATCCCGCTTCTCGTCCTAGCCCTCATTTGTGGCATTGGCTGCACTACGGCCACCTCGCGATGTGTCTACGCCTTTGCTCGCGACGGCGCTATTCCCGGCTCAAAATATTGGAAGATCATCGATCATAGGCTGGATGACGTTCCATTGAACGCTATGATGCTGAGCATGGTTGTTCAAATCATTCTAGGTGTCATTTACTTCGGCTCTACCGCTGCATTCAATGCTTTTTCGGGAGTAGGAGTGATCGCTCTGACGGCTTCCTATGCTATGCCAATTATAGTCAGTATGATTGAGCGCCGCCAGACTGTCAGCACCGGCAGTTTCTATCTGGGAAAGTTTGGCTGGTTCTGCAATATCGTGGCAGTCTGTAAGTTTATCCTACCTAACCGAGTCGGATCCTTAATCCGGCCGTTGTCTCCTAGGCTAACAATACTATAGGTTGGTCTCTACTAGCTATTCCGTTGTTCAGCATGCCCACTACTGTCCCGGTAGTCGATCCCACGACCATGAACTACGCCTCAGTCGTCTTTGTAGGATTCATCGGAATAGCGGGTGGCTGGTACCTTGCATGGGGCAGAAAGAATTATACCGGACCGCCAACGTGATTGTTTTTCGATGTTTCGGCATTTTCTTTTAGCGTGGATATGCTTTCCTCGCCCGCAGTAATGGCCTGCCGGTGCCTGTTTGGCTCCCTATACTTGTTACTTTTTGCTATGATACCCAAGAAAAAAAAGGAGGGATACATGATTTGGTGTTAGACATAGATGAGGGACCGTCACGGTGCGCATTGATATCGATAACTCACAATTCGATACCCAATGCAAGCTCAGCGAGTACGGCATATTATACAAATGAATATTCACTGCAGTGCATTCATCAATAGATCTCCCAGCTTTTCATCTCAACTATATTACGAATATTATGCATTGAGATTTTACTGGTACTGATATGAGAAACAGTCAGCACATTCCACCGCGTTGAACATACCAGGCGCTTTCTAGAATATCTCGACCCGATTTGGTTTCACCACCGTCGCCAAGGTCACATTTAGAGCAGGAGTACTACCATCATTGCTAATAAGGGCAGAGACTCTGCCACAGAGTCGCCTTTTCAAGCAGTACACGTACTTGCGCAGCCGATACACGGCGATCCAGCGGCTTTTATCGAACCGCCCGAGTAGACGGCTGGGCCTGGCGCAACGTAGTCGGATACGGCAGCATGAATGTTGATGAGGATACCGGGGTCGCTCGCTTTATAAGCCCCAGGAAGCGACACGCCCGCGGGCTTCGCAGTGCCGCCGCCCGTCACCGTTAACTGGAAACACGTCATGTAGAACTGGGCGCCGCCGCTCTGGGCCGCCGTATGAAGGGCTAGGGCCTCGGCGCGCAGCAGGTAGTCGCCCGCAGCGAGGTCCGACGGGATCGCGACGTCCATGCGTCCGCAGCAGGTGTTGATGTCCTTGGTTCCCCAGGAGTCGTCGTCGCCGGACGCGCCGGATGGGTTCTTGGCCCACGTGTCGGCGAAGATCTTGAACCACGATGCGGATGCGCCGTCGGCGGTCGAGGAGTCGGAGACGGAGCTCATGTAGACTTGCACGGGCCCGTAGTGCGCGCCGCCGATGGCTTCGGCGGAACAGGTGCGGTCGCCGGGTTGCTAGGGGCTGTGTGTTAGCTGGTGTTGAAGATATGTTTGAGGAACACGGAGATGTGCTTACTTGGTGGATCTCGACTGTCACCGATGAACCCGCCGCTACACTGCATTTGGCTGAGACGGGTTTGGTGCCTGCATTGCAGGCGATGTCTTTTAAAGATACGTCTGTTACTGGGGAGTTGGACAGTGGCAGTCTAGCGCATGTGGCACCGTGCTGGGAAGGTTAGTATGGACCTAGCATCTTCAGCACAAAGTACTTATCTTGTCGACACCGTCTATCCAGAGGTCTTGGAAGGTGGCATGGCCTGCAACGCGTGTGGCGCTTAAGGCAGTGACAGTTGCAAACAAAGTCAACTTCATGATGAGTTTCTTGATCCGGTCGTGTGGTAAGTATGTAGATCACGGTCATGCAATCTGGCGCCAAGGACGGGCTGCTTGTAGATCGTGAATATCGAATCTTGCCAAGGGTAATGGCCGTCTTATATATTATTGGTATTCTATTTATTCTCTTCCCTGCTACCTATACTTACTACATACCCAGTGACATTTGAATCCGCCCACCGCCTTGACCCTCCAATGACCTGGTGCAAAAAGCTACGATCTGTCGGGCCACGCATCTGCTCTTCCCGCAAATTCCAACCTATCGACCTCATGTGATTCGGAGCTGTGAGGCCGACTTGCCTAGCCTGCCTTAAGTGGCAGCTGAGACTCAAACAACTTACGTGCGCTCGGCTCGAGTTACGCAGCTAGACAAGGGGAGCATGGGAAGATATGGCACAACCCGGTTCTATCGATGGTAACCCAAGCGGGAGTTTAAGATATTATATGAGAAAAGCTTGTCTGGTTCCACCAAGCTCGTCGTCAAGATTACTGGTTGGTCTCGGCGCTGCGCGGTGGTATTCGAAACGGGAACGGCAATCTATTTCCAGATTGCCATATTGGGACGATCGGACTTGGCGCAGGTTGCAGCGTTATATCATGCGACGAGACTAGTTTTCGGAATAGGAGCAAGGGTTAGATCTTAAGTGACGGCATAACTCGTAGATGTCTGCCCACATGTAAATATTTAGATTTATACATGGAAGTGGTGGCGTAAATGAAGTAACAGAATTGACATTCAGGGGCTCCCCCCTTTTTGCCTCATGGAAAATAGTATCCACTACCGCTTTAGTTTTTCGTTCAAATTTCCAAATTGTTTCTTCTGAATATCTAAATTATCAATTACTTTGTTCTGATTTGAATAACAAATTTCAATATAACCAAACTCTCGACTCTCCTCTGCCGTCCTTAAGCACTTTCCTGTTCATTCTGGAATACAGCAGCCTCAAGCCAAAAGCTACTATCGCCACGAAGAAGTTACACGCTGCGCATACGAAGTTGCCCGTGGGATAGCCTTGTAGTGCCTCATCAGCCCTCCATATCCATTGAGCGATGATCTGGCCGATCCCCGCACACGAATTGTGAAGAGCGATGGCTAACGGGATCGTAAGCAAACTGGAAGATGCAGCTACCCAGGAGGTCATCAGTGGAGCCCCAGGAAATGCCCCTACAGCGGCCATGCAGAGGCAGCCGTATCTCTGCACGTACGATGTTGCGGGCAGCAATCCAGCTGTCAGCCATCCTAAGCCGCCGATTGTCGAGATCGCGGTGATGTGCCAACCTCGGGAGTTGAAATGATCGGCCGAGTAACTGACCACGAGGGCAACAACAAACCCGACGACCCACTACCATATATCATGTTAATAGTCAGTCAACCTTTACGAAATTTAAACCTGTTAAGAATGAAATACTAAAGAGTATGACTAACCGGCGGAACAACGAGAAGTTGGGCCTGAATAGATTCGTAACCCAATCCGGTTACAATAGTTGGCGTGAAGAAGGTGAAGGATCCTTGAGTAACCACATTGGCAATCTGTTCGACGTTGAGTACCCGAGTTTCACCGTGACAATCAGATGTCAACTCACATAAGCAACATAGTGCGATAGCATTCGAGGGCTGAAGCAAGTCTCCAATACCTCCTTTCGTGTTGCATGGTCCCTATTGTGGCCACCACCTTTTTCTTTGAGCCGATCCTCTGCAAAGCTCCTCTCCGATGGGCTGAGGAACTTAGCGCGAGATGGATAGTCGGGTAAAATGAGAAGTGTCGGCAACACGGAGAGCATCGTGATGGCGCCCTCTAGAATGAACAGCCAGCGGAAGCCTTCCAGTCCTGCTCTGCCGTTGGCGTGGCCGATTCCATAACTTATGGCTCCTCCAAATGCGCCAGCAAGATTGCAAAAAGCAATCACAAAGGCGATTCGAATCGCTCGTTCATCATGACGATACCAGATCGTTATAAGATAGACAATGCCTAGGCCTGTTAATCAAGGTTGCATTTTGAATGAACTTAGAGGGTCATTACCGGGAAAGAAACCTGCTTCAAACTACGGGATATCAGCTGCCTCGGTACGAAAGTAGAATATAATTTGACTTCATGATAGTGTCGACTAACCACACCAATGAGCATGCGTAATACTAGCACCGTAGCATAGTTCTTGACACCGGCGAATCCAAGAGTCAAAGCTCCCCAGCAACCAAGGAGGAAAGCCAGCCAAACAGGTGGGCGAACGTAGTGCTTCATTATCCAATTCGAAGGCACCTCAAATAGAGTATAGGCTACAGAGAAAAGGGTTACGGTTAGAGAGTATCCATTAGCTGTCATTCCCGTTGACTGGAGCAAGTCGTTGCCAGTCTCCTGGTTCAACACTTTCGCATTCGCTATATTGCCTCTGTCGAGGAAGTTGAGTAGATAGAGGAATCCGCATAGTGGGAGTATCCGGATGTCGAGACGTCGGTTGAGACGTTTGCTGCGCTGATGGTCAAACTCTTCATTGGTGGTGCTTTTAGGCGATACAACGGCTTTTCCCTCTTCAGGGCTCCCCTCGAGATGCTCTTCTGGCTCTATCTTTTCCATTATTTACTGTTTGTAGGGCGGACGACTAGTAGAGATCCAGTGAGTAGAAAATTTGGCTTCTTGCCAAGAGGAAAGAAGCATAACTGTCACGGATTCCTTCCATTGTAAATTCCTTATAGAGCAATATAAACGGGTATCACACGTCACGTAGCAGTATCTCCCATCCTCGACATCTACTCATCATACTTTTAATGAACCGCGAAATCCCGGGTCCTTCTCCGCATAGACCCCCCTGGATTCTCCATGCGACCCCCCACAAAGCGGACACGGTCCGTCGGCCGGCTAGACAACATGGAGTATGTTTCCATCACGGACACATGCGTACTACTCTGTGAATTCTCGTCTATGCGGGGTAGTTCCCCAGATTATAACTGTCGAAAGGCTTTGGTTATATAGCCGCCGAAAGAAATGCCGAGATTGCGTCAAGATTAATGACCTCCAAGGTGATAGGTACGATAACCACACCACACGGTATATCTCTTGACCGAAGGTAGGTAGCTTCAACTCTCTAATGGAAAGTCTGAGAGCTTAGAAGTCATGGTTGTATTAAGAAGTTGATTACCTACCGTAGATTCATATCATTGGTCATACATGTCAGGTATATCATGCTTGGCTTCGCCATCAAGTTCGACCGGCAGATTCATAATTCCTAACAGCACTATCAGTACTTCCGCGCTAACCGCTGTCCCCTTTCCCCCTTCGATGCCCCCAAGACTTTTAATGCTAATAACTATCTAATGAATCATTGAAATAACTATATATAATGCGAATACGATCCAGATCATTTCAACAAAAATGAACAGTAACCGGGAAGCTGAGCTGCTATTACCATACAAACTACGACGTCGTTACACAAGGAGCTCTAGGCATCCTCTAACTCTTAGTACAGGTTAGAATGATTTCGACTTATACCATGATTGGTGATCCAATGGCCGTCAGATCGGTAAAAGGCTTATGTCATAAGTATATTTCATATTCACTGTTAAAGGCTCTTGTCATTAGGAAGCTCGAGTGGACAAGCAAGTAAGTCTCGACACTGTCGTCTAGGACGAACAGACCATCGTCCTTACTTGGTGAGGGAACTTGGAACCTTAACGTACTCAGGGCATGATCGTTATTTAAACAGCTACATAGGTAATGTCGCAATACATCAGGAGTCCTATGATTCCTACCCATTGACAGCTCGTATCGGCCGTATAGGTATGTACATTGCAATGTGGAACGCTGCGGAGACGTTGGCCTCGGGGTCCAGATACACCGGCTTGATGCCATGGTTATATGGATTCATGAGAGGCGGGCTGGATAAAGTCAAGCAAGGACACGGGAAAATCCACGAATTACGATTAGTGGCTGAATACCTATTGTATGTCTCATTTATATAAATTGGACGTGGGTCTATACCTGATTGATATTTACTAACTAGCTATAAAGTACTTGAAAATATCCTCATGCGTCTATTGGAAGCATAATCTCCAATAAATAGGGACCGCAATGGCAGTGGCAATTTCTCAAGTGTTTTTTGAACATCACCGTGTGGCTCTGGGTATCGGAGAGACAAATCCACGAATATCATGGCGATTCCAGGGGAACTCTACGGACTGGACTCAGGCTGGATACAGCATTGAAGTATCACAATCCAAGCCGTCACAAGTTGGACTATTTCACTATAATTCCTCGGAATCCGTATTAGTGCCTTGGCCCACCGTATCCTTCGAGTCAGCAGAGTCTGCAACAGTTCGAGTGAGAGCGTATGGCCAAGGAGACCAGCACGATACATCTTGGTCCGATCCCGTCAGCGTTGAAGCTGGACTGTTAACCCAAGACGTTTGGTCAGGGGCTATAATGATAGGGGCGGAGAGGGAAACAGAGCAAGATGCCCCGCACCAGCCGCTTCTTTTTCGTAAGGAATTCTCTGTGGAAAATAAAATAGAGAAAGCGCGGCTGTATGTTACAGCGTTCGGTCTCTATGAAGCTTCCATCAATGGCCAAAAAGTTGGTACCGCCGTTCTTGCTCCTGGCTGGCAATCATATCAGCATCGGCAAGTTTATGACACATACGACGTTACAGACTTGCTCGCTTCTGGAGATAATGTTCTCGGAATTCATGTGGGCGAAGGTTGGTATGCAGGACGATTAGGCTTCGGTTCAGGAGAACGCAACATTTGGGGAGATAGCTTAGGAGCCCTGGCGTTACTAGTCATCTCTTCGTCAAATGAGACCCAGGTTGTACGAACAGACACAACGTGGAACGCAAGCACAGGGGCAATCATCACCTCCGAGATCTATAATGGCGAAGTGTATGACTCCAAGCTGGAGCAAATCGGATGGTCATCTCCTAATTTTCAAGTGCCAGAATCCGCGGCAGAATGGACTGGCGTGAAAGAACTTGAGACACCTTACGGCCAATTAACTGCTCCAGATGGCCCCCCTATTCGCCCTGTCGAAGAAGTCAAACTGCAAGAAGTACTCACCAGTCCGACCGGAAAGAAAATCCTCGACTTCGGCCAAAACCTGGTCGGCTACCTCCGACTTCGCGTAGAAGGTCCAGAAGGTGCTACAATCGAACTCAAGCATGTCGAGGGTAAAAAATAATTATTTCTTGAAACTTCTAAGTTAAGCACTGACAGCAACAAGTTCTCCAAGGCGAAGAAATTTCAACGAGGCCTCTCAGAAACGCTAGTCAGACCGACCGCATTACCCTCTCTGGCCAAGGCGTCCAGACTTGGGAGCCGACTTTTACGTACCACGGATTCAGATATGTTCAGGTAGATGGTTGGCCCGACGATAGCCCATTGGACGAAAACTCGGTCACAGCTATTGTTATACATTCTGACATGCAAGAGACCGGGTTCTTCGAGTGCTCAGATGAACTCATAACACGGTTGCACAAGAACATCCTGTGGAGTATGAAGGGCAACTTCATGTCCGTGCCGACAGACTGCCCCCAGAGGGACGAGAGATTAGGCTGGACTGGGGACGCTCATGCCTTTGCCCCGACTGCCGGGTTCTTATATGATACCTCTGGTTTCTGGCGAGGTTGGATGAAGGATGTTCAGTCTGAGCAAGTACAGGGTCAGTAAACCGTTGCTTGAACGTCAATCCCCAGAGCATTCGTAGTATTCTCTATCATTAAGGAGTCGCCTCTAATCCTTTCAACTTCAGGTGTGCCTCCCTTAGTCATTCCTACAATTCCTGGACCTGGAATCCCATTGGCCGCAGCGATTTGGGGAGATGCAGTTATTGGAATCCCCTTTTCTACATACATTTCTTCTGGAGATCTGGACGCGTTGCGAGAGCAGTTCTCCGGAGCGACAGATTGGCTTGATAATGGAATTCCTAGAGACGAAACTGGGTTGTGGAGTCGCCAAAGCTTTCAATTAGGGGATTGGCTCGACCCTAAAGCCCCCCCTGATGATGCGGGACAAGCAACTACAAGCTCGATATTTGTCGCTGACGCTTACCTTATTTACGTGACTCAATTGGTTGTTCAAATGGCATCAGATCTCGGCTTTGAGGAAGAAAAGTCCCGCTATGAAGAAATGGTGGCGAATCTCAAAGTTGCTTTCAGGGAGGCTTGGATCAGTCCTGATGGGAAAGTTGCCAACGAAACGCAGACAGGGCTAACATTGCCACTATACTTCGAGCTATTCCAGGATGATGACGAGGCTGGTGCAGCTGCTAGTCGACTACAGGAAATCATCGCTGCAAACGACTATCTCGTCGGAACGGGATTTGCTGGAACCCATCTACTAGGCCTAGCTCTGACCAAATACAACTTAACCGACACATTCTACAGAATGCTTCTCCAGACGACTTTGCCTTCTTGGCTCTTTGCAATCACCATGGGCGCCACGACCACATGGGAGCGGTGGGATAGCCTTCAAGCGGACGGTTCGCTAAACCCGGGAGATATGCTATCGTTTAACCACTACGCGGTTGGCTCGGTAGGGCGCTGGATATATCAAGTAATTGGAGGGCTGGCGCCCGTAACGCCGGGGTGGAAAACGGCCAAGATCAATGTGATTCCGGGTGGCAACATCACATGGGCGAAGACCAGCTTTCTAAGCCCCTACGGCAAGTTCTCGACGGATTGGAAGGTTAACGAGACTGGATTTCACATGACCCTAGAAATCCCACCGAACGCAAATGCAGACGTAATCTTGCCTGGGACCAAGGAAACTCGACGACTTGGCAGCGGGAGTTACGAAATTTCTGACCCTGAGTTTCGTTTTGAGTGACGAATTAGTTCAATATATATTGTCATTTGATTTGTAGGCCGGTGGTAGTTCTGACTCGAAACTTAGGTACATTAGGTATACAGACGATGATCCATGAACATACGTGGAAATCATACGTGAATACTTATTGGTACGTGACTAGACGAATAACCAAAATGGCAAATACGGGTGGATAAGAGAAGTTGTCACAGTAGCACCATCGCACAACTCATAGGTGCTACATAAGTTTCCTCAGAACTCAGACTTCAACCACTACGACCTTCACTCACTCTTCCTCAATTTTGATCCCTTTTATGAGATGATACATTCTTACAATATCCCGATAATAGCAAGTTATTCTAAAACATATCGAATATTAGAAACACCAGGCGGGCGCAGAACATCTCCAGTTCCTTAACACGAAGCGACAACGTGAATACAAAACCATCGGAACATATAAAGGTCACCTAGAAGAACTACAGTATGACCCACCCGACATGGAATTCCCTCTCTCTCAAGATCAGAAGCTTGATCATAAACAGCATCATGGAACACCAAGACTTCCGGCGTGCTTGGTTTATCTGTCGCCAGGTCTCTCGCTCGTTCAAGGAGGCTACGGAACATGCCTTTACAATTCGGGTCATGCCCAACGCTAAATTTTCATTCTATATCAGTGGTTTCGATGGGCTCCGCACGGGTGACCCTGTGTCGAGACAATATCGATACTGCAGAACCCTCTTGATGAACTTGCCTTTCAGTAGGCTTACTGAGGATGGTACGGGTGCCGTCTTTAGAAAGAACGGTTCCCAGCAGATAAAACATGATGAGACGCCAACGAGTGAAGTGGAAATCCACATAGGTGATGACTGGCTTCCGTTTCACGTCATGGAGCCGATATTATGGAAAGACGCAATAAACAGCTATCTACACCCCGGTACGGCTAAAATATCACCAGCGGCTTCAATAGGGCGTTCCGGATTGAAATTTGAGTTGCCGCACATAGAGCATGTGAATGACGACTGCGAGGAACAAACTGTCACTATACCTTGTTCTCCACTGATTAGTATCTTGATGGCACAAGAAATGGAACTCGGGGAGGAACTCAAGCTAGTAGCAATGGAAGATCCGGAAAATATCCTGGCATCAAGGCCGTCCGTGGAACAGGGTACGATAATCTCACGCTTTCCACGATTCGAACAAAGCATGATCACAGCTGTCAACGAACTCATACGACGACAAGGAGATGGTTCAAGACAGGCCTGGGAGTATTTCGAATACGGCTTGGAAGATAAGGAACGTGTGATGAGTAGCTGGTACGACGAATGGGCCAAGTATGTTGGTCTATAAGCAGTATGTGGAACGAAATATTTGCCAGCTGGATTGGATATCGATGGCGTCTCACTTATAGGGGACGTCCATAACTAGGTACCTACCTAGTTGCCTAGGTACAGTGAGAGCTGATCATATCTAGGTAGAATTATTAGTTAGTAGGTTTTAGTTAGTAGGTTCCCACATATGTAATACTAGAAAGAGTTGACAATTATGTTGACGTGTTGTTTCATAACGCATGAATATCCATATTTCGTCGAGCTCTTCTTGGCCAAAAAAAGGGGGGTAATAAGAAACAAGTCTGCAGCTGGCAGTAATCCTGCCGGCCCGTTAACAGACCTACCTTTTATGCTACTTAAAACATGTGTCAAAGGGCACAGATCCTCCTCCAGAGATGCCACCTAACGAACTCCTTACGAGCAGGATACTCGAGATTCGACAACGAAAACAACCAAATTTGTTCCTTCAATTCCATATGTTATAGTAACGAACGAACGCCGGTCCAAATTGCGCCCACCAATCCGGATTGCAAGATGTCCAACTTAGACTCCCCCGATATCCTAGCCGCCTACGACTCGGTACGCTCCGACAAGGATGCGACGAACTGGCTACTGCTCTCATATTCGGGCGCCGTGGGCGACAAGCTAGTTCTCTCGGGGACGGGCACGGGTGGGCTAGAGGAGCTCACATCGAAGCTAGACGACGGTCAAGCTCAGTATGGGTACGCGCGGATCGAGTACGCTAACGACACCGAGTCGAAGCGGGTCAAGTTCATTCTTATCGTATGGATCGGCGAGAATACCAAGGTGATGCGTAAGGCGCGCGTATCCATCGAGAGCGGTACTGTCAAGTCTGTCATGAGCCACCACAGCATCCAGGTGGACGCGCGCGACCGCGGCGATCTAGACGAGAAGGACGTCGTGGCAAGGTTGAGGAAGGCTGGCGGTGCTGATTACAATGGCGGACGAGGCTAAAGGAAAAGCAAAGAACGGACCAGAACAAAGAAGAGCATAGCGAAGTATAGTGGTTTGGGAGGTTGAGGACGGATAGACGGTGGCGTGGCGAGCGAGTCTCTTTTGCGTACCATATACCAGTCGCATATATACAGAACCAATAGACAGAATCTTTGGGGTTTTGCTGAGTGATGCTGCTAACCCTGGAGGTGTATACTTCACGTTAGCCCCTCAAGGAGGCGTAAAGGTTCCTCTAAGTCTTGATAGGCTCTCCGTTCCAACCGGTGAGATTGACAACTTCGGGAATCCTCCCACTTCTTACTATGGTCCAGATCACATCCTCATCTCCGTCATTGACTTCTTGATGTTCCATGAAGGCAGGAATAAGCGCATAGTCTCCCGGTTCCAAGTCCACTCTCTTTACCCCTCCTTCACTTACAACGGTTCCTCGACCTTTGACAGCGTAAACCACTGTATCTTGTCCACCATGATGATGGACTGCTGAGGCCGTACGTGGCTTCGCCAGCATGTGAGTAGCGCAGATGCCGTCGCATTTATCGACTATTGCATTAGACCGTATCATACCCTCGGTCTGGCCACCTGATGGTGTTATCGTAGAAGCTTTGGTCAAGTGGACTGGCTGAGATGGTTCGGGGTGCGACATGATGAAGAGGTTGTAATTTGTAAGTTGAATTGTAAAGAAAAGGGGAAAAGAATCAGAAATCAATAGAAGGTAAGGACAATATTAAAATCTTGAAGTGGAAGGCGCCGTCGATGTCATTCATACCTACCGGGTAAGTGTAACAACCCCGCTTAGTCATGATGATAACATTTCTAGAATATGGAGTTAGGCGAGATAATCTTCTAAGTGGGATAGCGGGATGATGGATGGCGGGGTGGCGGGGTTCTCTCTCATCATCAATATCATCCATTAAACTTTCAACATTAGGTATTCAGCCATCTTATCCATTAATAACTACAATTACAATTACAACTATCTGCATCAATTTAACCGATCATCGTCAAACTCATCAGGTCAACCGAGTATCATCATACGACATGGATATATCGAATCCTCGCCGTATATTAGCCGTGTCTTTAACAGACTCGACCCAACACTTGACCCGAGTCATCAAAGGTATTACCTAATCCTGAGAACCCCTTTAAATCCGTAAAAACGCCACACATCACAGGGCATTGGCATATTCCTCATCATAGAAGCTAATACACAGTTAGATCTCACCGGAACTCATCCGGAACAGACTTCAACTTCGCTTGCCGGCTCATCACACAATCTTTCCATAAAGACAGCATATTATACAGCCGAAGTACCCATATGGCTAGATCTCATCTCATCCCCCTCAGAATGGGCCGGCTCATTTTTATCTCCTGAAGCCAAGGAGGTACTTGAAGTCCTTGGCGGCCTTGTTATAGTATTCTCACTCCCAGTTGAGCCTCAATCAGACGAAGGCAAGGCCGCGCGTGAGCTCATCCAAAACGTCGGCAAAGTCGTCAAGGATGGGCTGGGTGGCTGGTCCTGGGATGGAGTAGGCTTATGTCTAGGCGTTGGAGAAATTGATGATGTTGACGAATGGGAAGATTTCTGCACCGACTTAGGACTGGAATTCGTTCAAGTAAAAAACCAAACTATTACGGGACGCAATGAATTCGGTGGTACGTTTTGACTACTTCAGTTTTTCTCCCATCCCCGTGGAAACTGCGGCTTACCCGAAATACAGAAAAAACCGGTATCCCTCGCGCTCTCGAGGCATTAGAGTCGAATGATTGGTCACAATCGTCCGACGGAGACCTCGGGTCTGATTTTGAGGATTTTGAAGCTGAATTAGGTATCGGGAAAGATGCCGAGGCTGATGTCAAGGACAAAAATGGTCCTGATCTCGATCCGGAAAGCCTAGACTTTGGCTTCGATTACGAGGACTTTGCAGGTCTGAAACAGGCGATATGGAACGCCGGACAGGAAAACAACGAGGATTTCCTGGACGGAGAGCCGAGCACGGAGAGTAACAGCAAGAATGACGAGGAACTGAACAATGAGGAAATCCAAAAGATAGAGCGTATGATGGTTAAGCTCCAGGCTGTACGAGACACAAGCGCAGCCTTACCTGAAGAACAACGCAAGAAGGTGGCAGCGAAGGCGGTTGCCGAAGTGATGAACGAGCTATGAAGGATAACTTATAAATTATAATCACAATTCTTCTGTGAGATACTGGGAATTCGTAAAGGAGAGCTCCGCAGGCTCTGGTGGCGGTTATGTCAAAGACAATCAGTGCCAACAGGAGAACGCTATAGATTTGATAGACAATCTGACGAATTCATGTTCGTGGCTAAAGTTTAGGGGCTTGTCAAACTAAATTACCAAAAGTTAAAGGGGTACAGATAAATCATAGTGTGGTAGGGCGGATGAATGTGTAATGGATTCAGTAGCTAGAGACTATGAACGTGATGTGGTCTAGAAACCTGATGTGGTCCAGGTGTATGGACCACAGCAACACATAGGGATAATACTCCTTTTCCACGAAAGAGATGAGAGTCGGCTGTCTTGTCGCTAGTTCACATCAGGGACATTCTGTATCTGAATCATTCGGTTGGGGAGTTTATGTATTAAATCATGTATCTAGTAGTAAATGAGAGTATCAGAAGGACACACTTGGGGAGAAGTGGTAGCTAGATCCTGTCACGAAATCTCAAACCACATCACTCTATCGTACTTGCATGAGCCGATCACGACGAGATAGGTCCCTTAAACAAAAGGTACTCATGATAACATAGAGTTACGAGTATAGCTACCCAACAGGTAAGCTATAAAGAGGTAGTTACATAGCAGAGGGCAGAGCTGGCTTCACAATGGGAGAGTTAAAATTACTCCTCAATATGCCTTTTTCTAACCCGTGGAGATATAGTTTAACGGTCATGTCCTACAGTGTACTCCTTGACTTTACCCCTATTCAAGTCATATTTCCTCGATCTAGCATTATCGACTTATCAAACGTCTAGGTAAACATACATAAATCGAAATGCATGTATATCAAGCACGCATCGATTTCATTGGAAAGGGGGTCGCTTTTGGGATCTAGGAATAGGGGGTCTATATGAACCGCAGCACCACGCAGGCTGGCAGGACATAACTTAAAATTAGCCCAGTCTTACTGTTCTACTCACTAGATGATCATATTCTCGGGGTCTAAGGCACCAAGCTCTCCTGTTAAGCATCATGCTGCTTTCAAATTGTGGTGCTCCTAAGAGTTCTCATTTGAAAGCAGTGCCACGGTGATTGGTTAGAATGAAGCATACCATTATCCTATGCGGATTTCTCATGACATTAGGACCGTTTGCCTGATTGGCTCTCATAGCTTTCCTGCATTAGTATAGCCGAGCTTGAGCGGCTCTACCGATAATCATATAGAAGGTACTATATATAGCGAGAGCACGTTCGGATAACGACATCAGAACCTTACTGAGTGGATTGTCAAGATTAAATGAATATAGACCACTACCTAGGCAACAGATCTATCGATGAGTTTATATCTGCAGTTACGACATCCACAGGGCGTTTCATGTTTGCGGCAGCATATCTGGGGCCGTGTGAAATAACATAGCCACCACAACAGCACGTTTTGGTTTGGTAAAACTCGGATCCGAACGATTCCCTTGCCTTAAACGGGCGGCTAGATTCCCGGTGGCGTTTCCGATACGAGCCAAAGTATGTACTACTCGAGAATAATGCTCTTCCTATCGAAAATAGGTATTCGAGAAGTAGGAGGATCCCTAGGGTGTAGATAATAGCGCCAAGTAAAGCCCCTCTGTCGGCAATATGCGACCTAGATGGTGTGTTGTACGCTTTCTAATCCCTTAGTCAAAGGCGCGCATTTGTGTGCAATGTTATTATGTTGTAGAAGTCCCAGAGAGTTGGAGCGATGGTCGTTAAAATGGTTAGTATGGCACTGGCCCAGAGCTTACCGAATTATGCACACAAAAAGTCGAGATGAAAACCATGCGAGCTAGTACATCTGTAGCATCGTGATGTAATACCCTTGCTATGGAACATACATAAAAAGTAGAAGCTTCAGATTGCTCTTAAGTGGGCACGTTTCAAATCATATTCGTTTCAATGCGGTGAATAGGCGTGGTCAAAGGTAACGTCGCAGAGAAGAGACGATCATGAAGCTTCGCTGGAGACGAACTTTTTTTCCTTAAACCGGGTAAGATGCGATAGAGCGCATGATGAGAACCTTGCCAGTTTCCAATCTGAGAGAACTCCATGACACTGATTCTCTTAACAGAGGAACTTAAGCGGGGATGTTATTTGACGCCGCATGCGAGGTACCCTGCCGTGACTGCTGGGTAGACGGGCTGACGGGCAGCTGGACGGGTAGGGAGCTGAGGCCTAAAGCTAGGATCGCATAACGATTCTCTCTTGTTGATAGTAGAGTTTTCTTTTTTTAAACCCTTCGAATGATCTTCTTATCTAAGACGTCCATGCTTTATTATGGTGATACTGTAAAATGTCAGATGTGTTAATGCCTGGGTAGTTGATAATATATAAATGTGGAATATGTTAGCCTATGTATGCCATCTATGTAGAATGGATGCTACAATCTGCAGGAAAAAAGGGATGCCTAATAAAGGTGGTCAGATCTCAATTCGACCTTGTAAATTTGATCTCGTGATAAGGCTTGCAGGAGAGGGCATTCTTTTGAGTATTGGCTGGCTAGACCACCCCTTTCAGTGAGCTCGCAGCTGCAACGCGACAATACATATGTACAAGTCCGTGCCGAATCGTATCGTATCGTGAGAGAGCCTACCTAAGGTAATAATTCACGTTGATGTACCCGCGGGGGGAAGTGAGGTGAGAGGTACCTAGATGCAATCATTGGCTGAATCAAGACGTCACTTCATGCATACCTAGGGGCGTGGATGGTCTCACGGGTTGACGCATAAATGCAGCGGAGTATTTAAATATTTACATTAGCATTGCGCCAAATCGAGAGCCTTATGAATCCTGAGAGGATAGCTAGACTGGTATAGAAGAGGCTCGAGAGCAGGCCAACTATCTAGGCACATTACCTACTATTATAACTGATATTTTGCGGACACTAAGTCCTATGTTTTGCTGTGATAAGGTATTGCAATGGATCGCTTTGGAGATGTGACGAGTCGTATGGTCGCTTTCTTTGAGAATTTTTCACTAAGTGCATAGGTACACAATGTACCGAAGTAAATATCTCGCAAGGCTATGGCTTGATGCATCCATACAATTGTGCCGGTTGATCTTCAATACGATCTAGGTATAATACGATCTTTTAGATGCGTGCTATGTACCTAGGTATGTTTGGTCTTAAGGGCTTGGCCTACGATGCGACATTAGGAGATAACTACCGCGCCTAAGTCAGCTATGCGCAGAGCATGCGGTACAGGATGTACATGTACCACGTTTCTTATAGCTTAGCTCCGCCGATGCCGAGAAGCTGAAGATTTGTAAGTGAAGGGATGGAGGGGGAGAACTGTTCGAATGATGGTGATGGGCGTATGTACAGACTGTACATTAATAGGGAGCACAATACAATGCTAGTCGAACAAGTCCCTCTCTAAGAAGAAGAACTAACAAAAATCACCGAATCTGAAAATGGGGAGACGGTTGACTTGACGGACGCGGCGCGCGCGCACGGTACCTGATCGACGGGACAAAAATGGAACATAACTTACTAACCACTCTTCTCCTTTATGCGGCTTACGGTCTCGACATCCAAGCGTAGAAGGATTATGGAATGCTCTCAGCAACAGATCGAACGTGTCTGTGTGGGTTTCCCCGAGTCGACAAATCATGTATGAGGAAAGATCAGACGAATTACTTCAGCCGACGGGTAGATATCGTGTTGTCGGGGTGTCCATGTCCAGGTGCTCGGGCGAAGTTTTGGACTGAACCATCCTCCTCCGCTGATCCTTCAGGCACACAAAAGATTTTTTTTTTTTTCCCTTCCTGTCTTGTTGGAGGCTGAGACCAGTGACATGTTTCCCGCGGCGTGGAGTAGCTTAATCGGGTTAAGAGAAGCCACTCCATGCAAGATTGTGGAGGTCTCTCTGATGGTGGGTTACCTTTTCTGCAAGGTACAATATCTGAATATGTACACACACGCGGATCATTGGGACGCGTGACGCCTCTCACGACCCAGGCGGCCAGGTAGCCCAGCGCTCAGGGGCTAGAAACACTAGTGCCGAGTACCTCACGCTAACCTGCAAGGGGCAAGAAACGGCATGCGCTTAGGTGAGAGCACCTATGGACACCAGGGCACTGTGCTAAGCCATGTGAGAGACAGGAGGGGATTGGTTCGATTTCCGCCGTCTTATTCTCACATTCGTGGAAGATCCGGGTTGCTCGATATGGCCTGTCGTGTCATGTCAACATTCATACTGCCCAATGGTCCGATTCGTAACAGTCTTGCGTTGTCAAGAAGGGCTGTGATAATGGGACTCACACGTATGAGCCTTTCACAGCTCTCTAAATTCTTTCGAGAGAAATAATAGCCGGCATGTACCGCCAGTCTCGGCTGTGTGTATTTGTCTCAAGTCGCCTAAAATATATTTCTGAGCATGCTTGGCGGACCCGAACAGTCCAGAGTTCTTGCTTGCTAATGGGACGCGAGGGATTCGCAAGGGATACCACCTATCCTGCGGCTCGACTTCTTCGGCAGTAAGAGGAGCAGCCTTGCCACAGCCCGACTATGTTTCGTGAAATCTGCTAATGCCTACACGGACGACTTGGCCTAAAGTAGAGAAGCATTGAAAAAAAGAGACCGACGGTATTGCAAAGACGAGAGCCGAATAAGAAAACGTGATGGTAAGCGGGTCGTCATGAGCCGTTTATCGGCTTACAACCTTTACACTACACTATTCGGCTACTGAAGCCGCCGTCGGCATAAGACGATGAATATAGGTAACGCTATAAAATCCTAGCGGTTTGAAGCTGTTCTTTTTTTTTTTTTTTTTGTTCTTTTCGGCGCATACGTGACCTCTCCACAGTGGGATTGGATTCAGAACCACGGGATAGATGGGCATGAAAAGGATGTAATATACAGTGCGCGTATGAGTAACGGCCCACAAAGCCGACTGCGAACTACTGCAGGAACACGGCGGACAGCCAAGTAGTGCCGTCGTGCTACTGGTTCACCAATGCAGGTACAGATACCCACACAGTTCTAATGTTCAATTCATCGTTATCCGACCCCAGAATAGAATCGAAGAAGAGTAAGAAAAAGTTCACCATCTTGGATCATCAGCTCTATGTATGTATGCTGGTATGTTGCTAAGGTCTATGGGATCTCCCCTAAATCCTAACGAAGCGCTGGCGGGGAAGAGCATGGATCATTCCGTGGTTGAGCCGTTGGTTCCCAAGAGTGTTACGACCCGGTTCAGACGCGGTCAACCGCGTACTCTGTATGTAGATGTCTTAACTGTTGCGGAAAAACATGCAGGGATATAATGACTAGGTAGCTGCTGAAAGGTATCTAGATCCCATACGTAGTAAGGCCTGTACAGGATCATTTATCAAGTGGTTGAAACTCAAGGGAAATTATCCTCGCAGTCTCGTTATTATAATGTGTGTGTTAATGTCTGTGTGGGGGATGAATTCTATCAACAAGACCTCGGGAACATTGTATGTACGAAGAACTATGCAGTACGGTATGTACGATGTAGATGGGTGGTTCGGATGAGTACACTGACAACTGAAGATAAACTTTTTTATGGTCTTGTGTGTTTGGGGTTTGTGTCCGATGTGTCGGTCAGCTTGGTATCAGGTCTAACGAAGAAAAAAAATATGTATTCTTGGCTCTGAACCCCCCCTTTTCTTGCATCGGCAGTCCTGTCAGTCCCCAGTACGGTGGGACAGGTAGGGGATCTCATTGGTTTCTAAATCGTACGCCGTCAAACAACCCCCACCACCATCAGGACGGATCGGCCATCTAGGCTTCTCGAGACAGGGCACTTACAATAACATCATGCATTTGTTTCTTGCCTATCTAGTAGGTTAAAACAAACGTTCCCCAGCGTTGGTCTCAACATGATCTACAATGGAAGGGAATAAAAAAGCCCCTATTCGCGAAACAATCCGTACCTAGATAGTAGCCTAGTGTAGATAGACAGAGTGGCCATCTTTTGGTTAGACAAGTATGGGAGACCTCTTAAACGGCTCCAGATCTCATTGACTAGAATGACCTCGGGATTGAGCCCCCAATACAACGGAGATCAAAGTTTCCACACGATGAGTGAGCGGTTCGGGGAAGAGTTGAACTCGTTCCGTCCTATGCAAATGTTTGAATATCCGTCAACTCGGATCATCCCACATGATGGATCAACGAGCATGACTATTACATGTATCAGGCGCTGTCGGTCTCCATCGACGCTGTCGAATGGGTCGTTCAAAGCCTGGGCTGGCTCGGCGGCGTCGGCGGAGACCGCAACCGCCTTTACTATCGTCGCTTGTCTAAGTCGTGAAATGAGGAAACCAAAGACAAACTGAGGAGCAAAACACCATGTTATTAAACATGCTGCTTTGTAGGTCGGCCAGGTCGGCGTTGTGCCAGAAGCACATTCGTATGGCGACCGGTGCACCAGGAAGAATGGCCGCGCGCGTCAGCAAGGATCGCACAAGCTCCAGGGCTCTTTTAGCCGGCGCCGCAGCTATGTATTACGGTCTACCGGTGAAGTATCCGCACTGTATACCGCGTTTACGATTCACGATCCTTTCTTCCTCAAAGATGCAGGTACCAATAGAATGGTACTCAGCAGAAACTTTGAAGGCAGGGCAAGTATAAGAATTTCGCAGCCGCCTGTCCTGTAGATATATTTATACAGAAAATCAAAATGGTATGCCTTGCGATTGCTTAAGGCCTTAGATGTTTGATACTAATGAATGACAGCATACTAGTATTCGAGTTGATTCGACATTCTGTACCCAGACATCCAGGTATGTAGGGTACATACTCTGTAGTGTGTATCCGTAGTATGGCTGAAGTCATCGTCAGGGGTACAGTCCCACAAAACGTGCTGATGGACTTTTAGGACCATTCGACATCTACACCACTTTAGCTACACCACTTAGTGCAGCCCACTTATTCAAGGTCCATCTGACGATCTGCCTAGCTGTCCGTTTCTTCGCGGGTGAGATAAAACACTTGTTCTCGTACCGAGGTGGACTTGAGTGTAGAGGACAACACCAGACTGGATATGATGAAATGTTACGTCGAAGACATGATTACCACTTATGTAGGCTTGAGTTGTTAACTAACCCACTAACTCCTAAATCGGATGTTGAAGGAGTGAAGAATTATGTATTTCTTCTGGTATGTGTAGGTAGATAGAAAAGACGGTGTGCGTTTCGTACGAATACTTATGGTAAGTATGGGCACATATGTACGTATGCGTATACGTAGTGGAAGAGTGGAAGTGAAGAGCGAAAAAAAAATTCGAAAAAACTTTTATGGATGCAGTCAGGAACATTTTCTGTCAATTGCGCGATTGGTTCTTCTAAGACTAAAGTCTCCACAGATATCCATCTGATAGGTCGGTCATCTGTAGGTACATCCCATTGTAGATAAATGCGTAAATGCATAAATGCGCTAGTTCAAGTACATTCCATACTGTATTTAGTCAAGCTGGGCATCGTCACTACCAGAAACAAGTCCGCCAATTACTCCCTAGTCTGAATACCTAACGTACCTGCATGTCCCCCGCGATACCATATCATGCCCTATACCACAGTATATATATGGTATATACACGTATGGGTGCATGTACTTAACGGCCCCATGGATTTGATCCCAACCTAATACCTAATACATGGGTGCGTGCTAACTGCCCACCTGGCACCTGCTTAGGCCGTATACCCAAGCCAGGCTGATCCCCGTCACTGCTTGTAGTTGTAGTCGCAGTTGCAGTTGTTCTTACCAGAGTAGGTACTACCTAGTATCGACTAGCTGCGGGCTTCTTCTTCTTCGGTATCTAGGTACCTAAGTCACTATTGGATCCGCCGCCCTTACTCGTTCCTCCGCGACTTTCCTCCTTTTTCCCCCCTCCTCCCTTTTTTTTTCGGTCTTCCCACTCTCCATCTTCATCTTCTTTCCTGTATCGTCACTGTCGTCGTTTATCGACAATTCTTCTACCTTTTCTCCCTCCCCCCCATATTCGTTATTTTCCTTTTTTCTTCAAACCCACGCTCTCTTTTCATATTCAGCCATTACGGACGCCGTCACTCCTTTCGGGTCCATTTCATTCCTTAGGCTTAACTAAAATCTGTACTGTATCAAACACGACATCGTGGTCGCTTGTTATCAATATACCTACTAGTAGTAGTATCTTATACCGACGACTCACTTTTAACCCTGACAGCGCGCATAGCTCACCGCTTCGGGCCGACACTCCTTGATAATTATTATCATCAACTTCTAACTATTTCGAGACATCCCCCTTGGGAATAATACATTCAATATTCGGGCGCGGTCAGGACAAGCCTTAATAGATATCGCGTCTAAACTCACGATTTCGAGGTCGATCGCACCGAACTTCTTTATTAACATCAACACTCCTTTTAAGCCTCTGGATTAGACATGGAGACTCCTATCAAGATGGAACAGCCGGGTTCCGCGGCCCCAACTGTCGCGGCCCAAAACCATTCTACACCAGAGGCCATGTCAACACCTGCCACTTCGGTCGACACGAAGAACAGCCTGTCCCCTTCGCCGTCTTCGGCACAGTCGGCCACACAATCCAACGCCAATTCGAGACGCCCACCGCGTAAGAGTACGCTGACCCAACAGCAGAAGAACCAGAAGCGACAACGCGCCACTCAGGATCAATTGACGACGCTAGAGATGGAATTCAACAAGAACCCAACCCCAACCGCGAATGTGAGGGAGAGGATAGCGGATGAGATCAACATGACCGAAAGGTCTGTTCAGATTTGGTTCCAGAACCGGTATGTATAATGCTCAACAACCCCTACGAGAACTTAATTACTCATACCCAACAGACGCGCCAAGATCAAGCTTCTAGCAAAGAAGAGCCTGGAAACTGGCGAGGACATCGACTCAATCCCCGAGTCAATGCGAGCGTATCTGGCCATGCAGGCCATGGAATCTGGGAAGGGTCTTGGTGGCCCTTACATGGGGCGTACCGGTCTCCTACCGTACGGGTCAATGATGCTGGGAGGTGAGCAGGGTGGTCAGGGGAAAGTCCGTAAGTTGCGCCAACGCCTCGAGTTAATTGCAGATAACTTACAAGTCTAGTGATACACCACCTGACTTGCCGTTCTTTGAGCATTGGGAAGTGGACGCGCGTTGGTCAAAACACCATGGACCTCATTATCTTCTACTCGCCCGAGAAGTGCACCATGACCTACTACATCAACAATGATCAAGCAGGATACAAAATCGAGTACAACTTTAACGCGATCAAGAACATATACCTTGAGAACCCTGAGGGTGACGCGACTAAGCTGGGCGGAATCGTCATTGAGCTGAACCGTCCTCCCAATTTCTTCATGGACTCGTCTCCCAACTCCAATGGCTTCTTCCAATGCGGCGACTTCACAGAGGACCAGCAGGCCACGCACTGCCTGGTGCACCATCTTGGTGGTAACCCGAAGGTTCTCAGTGGCCAGCTCGCGAAACTCGCTTCTCTCGAGTCTTTCACGAACCGGCACAACCCGAATCCTTTCGACATGAGCCACGCCTTGTCCGTCTCTGCTCCGGTGTCCCCTACGAACCGCCCTTCCTCGCAGCCCAATTTCGGCCAAGCGCATGTCGGTATGTACCAAGAATCGCAATGGGGAATCAACCCTATGCATGGCGGTATGCGCGCCCCGGGTCACAAGCGCCAGCGCAGCAGGTCGGTACCAACAGCTGTTGACTTCTCCATGTTCCAAAACCCGATGCCCTCGTTTTACATACAGCATCCGAGCGACAATCAGACTCAACCGCACAGCCCAAACATCTATTCGCCTGTCCCACAGCAGCCTAATGGCCTTCATAACGTCGGTCCTAATCTGCGCATTGATACTCAGGCTTCATACGGCATGGATTTGAGGCAGTACCCCCTATCTGCTGCTACCACTGCTCCTTCAGAGTATTCTAGCCCGAATTTCTTCACGCAAGCTCCCGAGAATACGCCCTTACCGGCTTCGAGCTTCAATACTCCGTACAGTGGCGCATTCCTCTCGCCATTACCTCAGATTCCGCAGTCCATGTCCCCGTTGTCTTATGCAGGCCACGGTGACCCGGCCATCGTTGAACAATCGCCCCCGCTCTCCATGCTACAACGACCAGCTTCTGCCGATATCTATGGCATGGGTGAATCCGCCATTTCGGAAGATGGGCACAGCCTGAACGAGATGTACTCGAAGCACACTATCAACCTGCCCATGCATTCTCACTCCCCAGGTTTCGTCGAACCCCATCAGGGTGATCTGGACATGAGTCAATTAGTTCAGTTCGACACTGTTGACCCATCGAGCATGTCTCCCGAGAGCATGCCGCATCCCTAATGAAGATTTTTTTCGGCTCGTTTGTCTTGAATTCTTTTAATGGCTGGATCACTATGCCGTGCGTGCATGGTAATTGTTGCGACATCTCTAGCTTTACTCTCCTACATATGGCGTTGCGGAACCTTATACCTCTTGTCGGTTCGGTGGGCTTCTATATTCTCGAAAACACCTTACTCCGATTTGTTCTTCGGCATACGAGACTTGATATGATTCTTGTCCCATTTCATCGATTTCATCGGCCACAAAGCTCAGCATAACGATAATCTGCTTCGGCATTCGATTGTGCTTGTCAGGTACAGCGATCGTACCTTTTTGTTGTAACTCATTGCTGCTTTTCTTCCCACTTTTAGGGGTAGTTGACCTCTTATCTTTCGAGTGGCCTTTGCCATTCGGATTAATATCGGAACTTCGGATATAATCCATTTCGTCCACAACCTGGTTTAAAATATCACAGCTTGTTCTTATTTCTTTTCGCATTTACGAAAATAAGCGATGTTTTTTCTGGCTGCGGGGCGAACAAAACACAGATGAACATGGAAGAAGCCCAGGAGGCTTGGGTTCGCGGATAGTAATTTTTAAAAACGTCTGCCGGGGATCAGCAGTCAGAGCTGGTCTGCTGGATTTGTTGTCGGTTGGCATGTACCAACCGAGAGATTAATGATGATTGATACCTCGGGAACGGACTGTTGAGGTTGAAAAAAGCCTAGACGGGCGGTATAACAAAGATCGATGGCGTGAAGTTCACGGCGAAAGCCCTGACGCCATCTCTAATGTTAGCTGCGCTTTGTCTAGGTGGGATTACTTGATTAGCCCAAGTAGCTCGATGAAGATGAAAGAGATTCCCCGTTTGCTGTCATTTCCTTGTCACGAATTTATGGCGAGGGTTATAATACATTGGAATATAGAACCACATACGCGAATTGAAATGTACTATCAATGTGATTGGCTCATTACTTTTGAGAGAATTCGATGTGTACATGTACAATTTAATACGATTGTCTTGACAGCGAGACCATCCATGAGATTACTATTGTACTACGACAGCATGTTAACTTTAGCGTCTGTCGAGTTTTGGTAAGCTTACGTTCCTAGTATTGATGGTAGATTTAAAACCACCAGGTTGATAAGCAGACAAGGCGATCGAGCCAAACAATGAAGACAAGATGAAGTATCTGACGTTAATTTCATATAAGTTATGAGACGTATAGCTGTTCGAGGTATTCTCCAAGGTTTGAGACGGAGTCCATGTCGTTGCTGCTAACACTTTAGCGGATTGATACATTATATACCCCTTTTTTCACCTACCTATCGTCGTTCACTGGCATTCTTGGAAGCCAGTTGAATATTGAAAAAAAGCAAGATATCCATTAGTATTAGTCAATTTAGAGTTATAGGACATCAGCCGTTTTTCACGCAGCGCGGGTCTACATGCTAAAATCAACTCTGGCTATTGTATTGTATGAAAGTCGCAGGGATCTAGTCTTCGGATTCAAATTCTTGGTTGGGTTTTGAAGGATAACTGTAGTATGGTCTTCCTCCTAGCGCGTGTATTGAGATTATATATTAGTAATTGTTATCTGTATCTACCTATGCACGGCTCTTACTATTCTGAGAATGGACAGCCTAGGAATGCGATTCTTGCGTGACATGTATCTTTTGACAGAATTAACAAGAGTAGAAGGTTATCAGGAACTTCAGATCTTCATGATAAAGTTGATAACGATACAAGACTCATACTATAGTACGGACTCTAGTATAAGTCCCATTCAATTCTATACTTGCCCGTTGAAGTGTTAATGATGGAAACTATAATGACTGCTAACTGATTTAGAGAGGCATCTTCACTACGCC
Organism: Jackrogersella minutella; assembly: GCA_022578535.1. NCBI lineage: Eukaryota > Fungi > Ascomycota > Sordariomycetes > Xylariales > Hypoxylaceae > Jackrogersella > Jackrogersella minutella. Next base: position 123,162 of record MU388240.1, read on the forward strand.
TCAATATCTGCTGGTAACTACATCCCGAACTCGTCATGGCTGGACTTGAAGTTCTGAGTTTATAACTTCCATCCCATGACTTGAGATATGACTGTGCTTGAGCACAGCTTTCTGGCGCGGCTGTTAAGAGTAACCAGGACCCCTATTTCTGCCTTGCCGGACAGCCGAGTTGACTAGTCCCGTGTAGTGTATTGACGGCACTGATTAAACAACTCCATATTGAGTGCTACTCGTGTCTCATTTGAGTAAGTCCGCCTCGAAACTTATTAGTGTGTGATTATAGACCCCGCGAGATACTATTGAGGTAGGTAGTTGGCGTCCTACGGCACATCATGCCGACTAGCTTCCCCTGATTGACTAGTCACTACACTAATAACTAAGTCTATTCAGCGCAAACAACAAGCCAGGTAAGCGAGAAAATATTTATGTTTACATTGTATATTAGGTACGCAGGCTATCGATTTGATGACTTGTCACTTTAGTAGTGTGTGATGTATGGTATTGACTCTGGGGTTGCTTTAAAAAAAGCAGGGGTTCCACCATAGCTTTACGTGAGATCTTAGTTGACTCGAACTAAGCGTCCTTGATTAAGACAATATCTGCTAGCCATGAAGCTAGATAGGACTTATGCGCCTCCAATGTCTTCCGTATACCTACACGTATCAACAACTTATAGCTTGCAGGGGACTATAAGGCAGCCGTGAGACCACAGTAAACTTCCTGGAAGATGATGTCACATATCGTAGTAGGATCTATATGGGATGCGTGCTGGGCCTCTGGATAAGGGCACTAGTGATCCTGTCGCCGTAGGAATAATGCCGGCTGTGATAATGATAAAGCAGCCAAGCATGAGTATGATTCATTTCCCCTTGTCTTGAGGCTTGAAAATCATGAGATATATATTTTCTGGTTTAAGAATCTGGTTGCCATCAATATAACCAGTTCTTACATGGATATCGGCATCTGGTAGCCTGGTAATTAACCGAATTCCCTTGCACGGTCGATATACTTCTCACGCTAAATACCTAGTTTGCAGATATAGCGCGTAAGCAATACGAGGCTTAGAAAATGAGAGTAACCCAACATCAGCCGTTGTGCTACACATTATAGCGTAGTGAGTTGTATGTCTTCATTTATATAATACCATGATGGTATTCTATATAGATGTTGTGCTACTTCTTAAGAACAGGTAAGGAATTAGAGGTGCTCGCTTGAAGAAGAAAACAACTTTCATCGGGATTTGAAGATTGTCATGCTCGTCATCACGTCTTACGAACATTTTGCTGTTGGGGGTGGCGCAGCACTTCTGACGTATGTTTATATGTATGACAATTGTACGATGCTTATTCATACGTCCGTGTAAGGACCATTACTTCACTGAAACATAGAGGATTGTTAGAAATTGAGCTGGCTACCTAACGTAGTGTGGATTGTGGTGGCTATGCTCAATCAGCATCAGCATACCTATCAACTTACTACATAGATACCTGAAGCCGTAGTGCGTTCCGGTATTTACCTAATCCTTCTACAGGGATGGGACAAGCAATTAAGATCCTGAACGGGAAATAGATTAGCGACGAAAGGACCCGTTGGTTCGGGTTTTGTGGCTTGACCTGAACTGCCTGGAGTAGGTACTACCTAGCCCTAGGTCGATTGTCTAAATTCTTTAGCCCCCTTTTTAGGTAGTAAATTGATTAATTCTAAATTTAAACATGTTGTTTATTTCAAACCTTCTCATGCTTAAAATCTTCCGGTGAAGAATATTATATTAATCTTCAGTTTGTGAAGTCATACAGATCTGTACAACTTACTTGATGATCGCACACTAATTACCAACCTGAGGAGGGTAACATACCTAGTCTGATAGTGTACTTGGTCAATGATGAACTTTCACCAATTAGGTTGGAGCTTCGAAATATTTCGCCTTCATGCGTCAATCCTGCTTCCTCGCTTCCATGTTAGGTAATGTGGGCTGCGTGGGCCCCGCGCGAAACGGCTACGTACCTACAGTAGTAGACCGAAGGATTTGCGGCCGAGAGCTGCGAAGACTGTGAGAAACTGCGAGGGGTGGCAGGGTTTGCAGGGTTTGCAGGGTTTGGGCTTTGAAAAAGATTTGGGGAATTTGGAGGCGTCGTTAGACTTTGCGGCTATGCTCTCGGCGCCTGATGAATAACGAATAACGAATAGGTAACTTGCAACTGCCCTGTTAATTAACAATTAGACTATCAAATCATAATCATATTGATGGATAACGGATAACTGATGACAGAGAGAGTCTCGCTTTGTCTTCTCTTTTTGCTCTCTCTTATGTATTTTCTTTGGCTACTACGATCATAACACCACCCCCTTTCCTCATCATTCCCCTCTTCGTTTCAAGAGCTCCGCCCCGTCTGCCGCGTTGTGGTGATGTAGCTGTGCCTGGTAGTACCTATTAGGTTACTTCGTATTTTATGTTTCTATACTACTACCGACCTAGGTATATCCTGTTTATTCTTGTCAAGCGACCCTCACCCCCCCCTTTTCCATCGCTTTATCTGATCGCGACGCTACCCTTTTTTATCTGCGACGGTTAGCAGTTTTCTAGCTTATACGGTCCCGCCTATACCTTCAGGCTTTGATTTTGCCTATTTCTAGCAGTTCGCGACAGAATAGGTTGTGCCTTTTATATATAACCGCCCAATCATAACCTACCGATGAGTCCACGACCTCGGAGGCTAATCAATAGTTGGCTCTATTTCGGCAAGACCCCCGCGGTTGAACATCACCTGAATTATTCCCTGGCGGGTCTTGGCGATCCTGGGCCCGAGACTTGAGTTGCATGAGACTCCAGCTTGGGACCATGTTGAATTACAATGACAATTCCGAGCGGGCTGAAACATTCCGGCCACAGTACTCTCCTCTAGATTCCAATTTTAGTTCTGTAAATGTCGAAGGTGGTGAAGAACGACAACATCATAGTAGCTGGCGACCGACGCGATCGAATACGAACAACTCAGCGCATCGAGTACGATTTTCTCAACATGTCCCCTACGACGAAGAAGAGCCACGTGGAATAGACGCCTCTATCCATACCCCCTTCGATCCACGAATGGATTCTAACGACCCCTCCCAAGCTTACACTTCGCCGTTGAAATCGGCCGATAGGCGAGGCGATGGACGACATGTAGAATATGACTTGGATGCGCCGATAGAGGGAGCAAAATCGCGGGGTTTGGCTGGTCATGGCAAGATGAACCAAGATGTCGACGATGCTGATCGTGACACCTCGTTTCGACTGGACAATTATCGAGCATGGGTCAATCGGCAACGCAAACGAGCACGGGGGCCACGAGCTAGGTTCGAAAAGGGTTTCAATGATTACTACCAGAAATGGATCATCGAAGGGCTCCTACGCCAGAAGCCTCTTCCGCCAAGTCGCGATGGGCGACATATACCCATTAGCCCCGGTGCGGTGCGCAAGGTACCTCTAGTTGATGAACGCAGCGGTGGAGATTACATTTCAAATTTCATACGCTCCAGTCGGTATACTAAATGGTCTTTCCTCCCGAAACAGCTTTACTATCAGTTTAGTAAACTGGCCAACTTCTACTTCCTAGTTATTGCTGTGCTGCAACTAATACCAGGTCTGAGCACGACGGGCTCATTTACTACTCTTATACCTCTACTCATCTTCGTCTCTATCAGCATGGCGAAGGAAGGGTTTGATGATTATAGGAGGTATGTCTTGGACAAGACGGAAAATTTGGCCCCCGCCTGGGTTCTTGATCCTGAAAGAACAGTCGAAAAACCCCGTGACAAGAGTAGTAAGATAAGAGGCTTGGGAAAGAAACGGCCTACTAGAGAGCAAGAAGAAGAGGCAAGGATGACAGAAATGCAGGACATCGGTGAGCATCAAGAAGAACCTATATGGTCTGTGATTCAATGGCAAGATCTCAGGGTCGGTGATGTCATCCGGCTTCGAAGAGACCACAGCGTACCAGCGGATATTATTATCCTACATGCAACCGGTCACAATGGAGTGGCATATATCGAAACAATGGCGCTCGATGGCGAGACAAATCTCAAGAGCAAACAAGCATGTTCTTTGTTCGCCAAACACTGCGACACTATTGAAAAGTTAAAGCATTGCCGAGCAGAAATCGTTTCTGAGGATCCTAATGCCGACCTTTATAACTTTGAGGGTCGTGTCACTCTCGATGGTGAGACGCGGCCGTTAACTTTGAGTGATGTTGTATACCGAGGTTCAATATTACGAAATACTGACGAGGCTATTGGTTTGGTTATAAATACGGGTGAAGAATGCAAGATACGCATGAACGCGAACAAAGATGTTCGTGCCAAGGCACCCAAGATGCAGGGTTTACTGAATCGCATCGTCATTCTCCTCGTTTTGGTCGTGCTCACCCTGACTGTCGGGTGCATGGGTGGATACTATATCTGGAGGGGCTCCTACGAAAAACACGCCCCCTATTTAAAAGATGCTACAGTCCCTTTTGCGCAAATTTGGTTCGGGTTCATAATCGCCTTCAACACTCTGATTCCGCTATCCTTGTATGTAAGTCTCGAGATCATCAAGGTCGGGCAGTTCTTCCTACTGGATGATGTGGAGATGTACGACCCCGAAACCGACACACCGATGGTCGCCAATACTACCACGATTCTCGAAAACTTAGGCCAAGTCAATTACGTTTTCTCAGATAAAACCGGCACATTGACGGAAAATAAAATGCGCTTCCGGAAGCTCAGCGTTGCGGGGGCAGCCTGGCTGCATGATATGGATATTGAACGAGATCGGTTAGAAAGCAAATCGCGGATGTCCAAAGCAGATGTGAAAGGTCCAAGCGGTCAGATCGACGGAGGGGTAGTTGCAAATGTCGTCTCTGAAAGAGATGAGCGTGCTGAGGCGCCGTTGATTAATAACCAGCAGCAACCTAACTCCGCCCGGATACCAAGACCTCGACCGGGGCATTCACTACCTATACCAAAGACAGAGGCTATGCTGAGTTACATACAACACAATCCCGATACGCCCTTTTCGCAGAAAGCACGGCAGTTTCTCCTTTGCGTGGCCTTGTGTCATACATGTCTTCCAGAAGTTAAAGAGGACGGGGAAATTGCATTTCAAGCCGCATCCCCAGATGAACTCGCGCTGGTCCAGGCTGCCCAAGATCTTGGCTATCTCCTCATTGATCGACTAACGCATTCTATCAAGCTCCAATTCCAGAGCCCAGAAGGAGAGTTGGTGACGGAGACGTATGAAGTGCTGGACGTGATCGAATTTAGCAGTAAGCGGAAGCGGATGTCGATTATAATTCGCATGCCAGACGGCAGAATCTGTGTATTCTGCAAGGGCGCTGATAATATCATGATCGCCCGTTTAAGAAACGCGCTTTTAGCTAAACAGAAAGCATCTGCTGTGGAGCGAAGGGCTAGCAGACGGAAGAGTGTGGAAGCTGAGAGAGCTATGAGCCGCTTAAGCGGCACGTATAGCCCGAGAAACAGCATAAGCAAGCGCAACAGCATCTTCCGAAGGGGTAGCCGACGTATATCTACCGAGATGAATCGTCGCTCGATCGTGTCAGATGACCTTGATACCTGGTTGACGAGGCGCGAGACTCTGGATTTGGACGAATCTGCAGGATACGATGAAAGCTACAATACGCCTAGACAGTCTATAGTTCTGTCACCAGTATTACTTGCCGGAAGTACGGAAGTTTACGATGGAATAGTGGATGAATTCATAGCTGCCGACGATGGTGCTATCTTTGAGCGGTGTTTCCATCATATCGGCGAGTTTGCTTCGGAAGGCCTCAGAACTCTCCTTTTCGCTTATCGTTATGTTAGCGACGATGAGTATCAGGAATGGAAGCAAACCTACCGCGCCGCCACCACGAGCCTGGTAGACAGGCAAAAGCGCGTCGAGGATGCGGCAGAGTTAATCGAGAGAGACTTCGACCTTGCTGGCGCTTCTGCCATTGAAGATAAACTCCAGCAAGGTGTACCCGAAACGATCGAGAAACTTCGTAGGGCGAATATCAAAGTGTGGATGCTTACTGGCGATAAACGTGAGACGGCAATCAATATCGCACACTCTGCGAGGTTGGCCAAACCGTTTTCTGAACTTTACATCCTCGATACCACCGTGGACGACTTACAGGAGAAAATAACGTCGACTCTGATTGATGTCGGTCGCGGTATGGTGGCCCACTCTGTTCTCGTCGTTGACGGTCATACTCTGAGCGTGATTGAAAAGGATGAGTCCTTGAAAATAATGTTTTACGATCTCGCCGTCCGTATGGATTCCGTCATATGCTGCCGAGCTTCCCCGTCTCAAAAAGCCGGCCTGGTGCAGGCTATTCGTGAAACCGTCCCGTCATCGTTGACCCTAGCAATAGGTGATGGGTCGAACGACATCGCTATGATTCAAGCGTCCCACGTTGGCATCGGCATCTCTGGTCGCGAAGGCCTCCAGGCAGCCCGCGTCGCTGACTATTCAATTGCCCAGTTTAGATTTCTTCAACGACTCCTTCTTGTCCACGGCCGGTGGATGTATTTGCGCACCGCAAAATATATCCTCGCAACCTTCTGGAAAGAATTAGTCTTCTATATAATCCAGGCTCAGTACCAGCACTTCAACGGTTACACAGGTACGTCGATTTACGAATCGTGGAGTTTGACAGTGTTTAATGCGCTCTTCACTTCACTGCCGGTGATCCTGCTCGGGATTTTCGAGAAGGACCTTCAGGCGGAAACCTTGCTCGCTATCCCCGAGCTCTACGCGTTCGGCCAGCGAAGCGAAGCCTTCAACTTCAAGAAGTATATAGCCTGGATGTTCACGGGCGCCGTCGACACCGTCGTCATCTTCATGATGGTTTGGGGCTTCTACAAGGATATTCTGTTTACCGAAAATAACTCGCTATTCCCTCTTGGACAGCTGGCATTCACAGTTGCTGTGATACTGATTAATGTCAAGATCTTGTAAGTTGGATTCCGAACTACACTTGTGAAAGTATCGCGACATTCTAACCCAATGTCACTAGGATATTGGAATGCTACAACCAGACGGCGATCACATTCGGCGGCTTTGCTATCTCCATCCTAGGCTGGTTTGCCTGGAATCTATTCATAGGAAGCATCTATCCACTCAAATTTGGGCAATATATCGTGCGCGGTGCTTTCATACACGAGTTCGGAAACAAGCTAGGTTGGTGGGCTACCGCCGGGGCCACTATCGCGGCTGTAGTTGCGTTCGAGCTAGGCCTCACAGCATTGCAACGGATATACTTCCCTAAGGACCAACATCTGTGGCAAGAGATCGAGCGCGAAGGTGGCGTCTCGGAGGTCCTCAAGGAACATGCTGCCGAGGAAGGACGTGCGGCACCTCCTACCGGAGGTGACGGGCAGATGGACAACGAGGACGAATTAGAGTACCAGCGTTCTCTGAGCCCCGTGCTTAGCGAGGGATCGGGCGGGAACACATTAAACGAATTACACGCTCCACCTAGCTCGACGCAGCGGAGTCGCCGGCTCCCGGGTGTACCTAGCACTAAGACGCATGGGTCGATATTACATAAGGGGAGACGAATCCAAACAGCATGACGGGATGGCGGATGAGGGGTTCTGTCCACTAGGCCAGCGAAGTATTTCGTTCCTGGTCTCTATGATGTTGGCACGTGGGATGAACAAGCCGGCGTTCAGGGAAGCACTTTCTTGCATTATCATTAGAATTGCAGCAGGGTGTCAATGGTCGGAGCAGCGAGCGAAGATGGGATGATCTTTTTTTGTTTGGCTTAGAAAACTATAGATACCCCTGACGCAATATAGAGTAGGCTGCATGTATCGGAATGATGGCGTACTTGCCTTGCTTTGAAGGTGTTGTGTATGTGTTACGGGGTCTTTTGTTGTGTACGCTTGACTTAGGGGCTATATTCCATCGGGATGGTCCGTTGCGGATGGATAGGAGGGATAAGACGTCGAAGAAGCAGGCTAACAAAAGGCCCATCGATTCTCGGCAATTCGATGATATAAAAAACCTGATTTGAATCCGACGGAGAAATTGTTGTCGTGGTTTAGGTTAGAAGGGACAGACATTGGCGCCAAGTATCGTTAATCACTAAAGCAGAAATAGAGCTGGCTTCCCATTACCCTGGGTAGGTTACTGACATCATTTACAGCTGTAAGGATGATAGTCATCAAATCGGAGCATATCTTGTCCCCCAGTCAAGCTCGTTAGCCTATCATATATTACAAGCGGAGAGCCGGTCGTTTCAGTGATGACAAGGGTTGATCGGGGGTTACATCGCATGATTATTGCATCCCGCTCTCGATCAGTACATCCATCTTCATTATTTGTCTTTATTTTCTTCTTCTCTGCCGACGAAGTTAATTGCGCCTCCACTGTCCTCCTAGCTGGGCTAGATAATCTAGAACTTTAGATTATGCATGAATTATAAAATATTCGGAGGGAGGGTTACGACTTTTCAGCGGAGCGCAGGCTTTTAGGCCCTTGTTATGAAGAGCCTCGGAGGGCCAAAAGTGAGGGAGCGGCATCCCAACGCGACTCTGACGCAAGCACATCGAGAACCTGCAGTAGATACGCGAGATGACGGTAAACTGGTACAGCTGCTAGAGTGGGGAGATCTTCGTATGTTTCTAGTATACATAAAATCATTGGACGCGACTTGCTGACGTATTCGCGTATAGCCCCCTGGAAGCAGCGCGGCAGCGAGCACTTGCGAACTGGATACAGACCAGAATGCTCTTCATTATGGTCTTGCTTGCAGAGCTGGTCGTACGTCCATAACGAGACGGGTTCGATCAACTTCATGATAGACTACTGTTCCCCGCTGACAGATGACAGTCAACATCTTCTCTCATATCATCGGTGCAATTATCTTCATGGTTCTACCGTTATATGTCTTCAGAACCGAGATCCCGCCGCGATATAGACTAGCTGCCACGGCAGACATCCTAGTGTGTAGTACATACTTCCTGGGCGTCGGTATCTGTTTTACACTCTCGACCATGTGAGTCTACACATGGAATCTGCCGGCGTTCGGTACCTGACAGGACTCTAGCTTCCACACTTTCATGTGCCATAGTGAAGCTGTGTACTCTCTTGGGGTCAAGCTCGATTACCAGGGTATTATATTACTGATGTGGGGAGCGAATGTGCCTCTCATTTACTACAGCATACCGTGCGACTTGAACGGTCAGGTGGCCTACTGGACATTGAATACCGTTCTTGCCGGGTTGTGTTCGCTTGCGACATTCCATCCGTTGATAGGAGGGCCCCATCTCGGACATGTACGAGCTATCTTGTTTGGCACTTTTGGATTTTGCTCTGTGATTGCCCCTATTTTGATTGGAACCCTGAAGTATGGATTTGAAGAACAGAGCCGCCGGGTTGGGCTTGTCTGGATAGGGGCTACTGCAGTGTTTAACGGTACCGGGGTAATAGTATATGCCATGAAGGTCGGTCTCGAATTCCCTAAGGGGCACCATCTAATCGCTAACAAAGCTCTAGTTTCCAGAAAAATGGTATCCTAGGGCGTTCGATTTATTTGGGGCCAGTCATCAAGTCATGCACATCATGGTGGTGTTTGCTGCCCTTGCCTATACGAAGGCCATGTTACAAGCCTTCGACTTCCATCACCAATATGCTAGAGTGTGTACAGAACACGCATCTCAACCAGGTCTTACCTAGAGCCGTAAGGATTGGCGCTGGTCCTCTCGTGGGAATTATGCCTATCTTTCAAGACGCCAATCTGAAGTCTAATCTCTTATTCCCAGCATCTTGGTGATCGGCAAGATAGACGAGCTTCTCCTCGGAAGTCAGGGCATCCCACTTGCGCTCTCTCACCCGGTTCCGCCATACATAGTACGCCTTAGCAAGCACGTAGAGCACCAAATTCAATGCCAGGATTCCAATCAAGATGCTGTTCCCTCTCCTATACAGGGGTGCATCATCCGAGCGGTAAATGTTGGACGAAATGATTACGCCTGCCTGGAGGAACATGTTGTAAAGAGCGGCGCCAACAGCTCGTGAGCGGACAGTGTTTGAATTCCGAGAGATCCAACCGACCTGAACTGGATGACCTTTATGGAGGTGTTAGTTCTGCCAAAAGTTTGGCATGCTGTCACTTACCAAGCGGCGCTGCTATCAGTAATGAGATCATCCCCCATGTCAACCATTTCGATGCCTTCGTCGTATCTACGACTCGCAAGTAAATCAGGAATGGCAAACACCAAAACTGGAAGATCGATGCGCATGCGGCGAGCTGTCCCGTGTACTCTGCGAGTGTTGCTAGTGCTAACATGTTAATGACTAGAACAAGTCAGCAAAATATCTACAGTAAAAGGAAGGACATCTCTACTTTTCAGGACTAGATATGGAATTGATAGGAGGTTGGTTTGAAAGGTGTCGAAACCGAGACCCCGTAGAGATAGACTAAGGTACTGCTGCGGCGAGAAGGTCGGTATGTTGAAGGTTAGCCCAATGAAGTAGAGCGGCCTTGGTCTACGTTAGAAAGCTTCCGTAGCTAAGAGATAGAAATAATTACCAGAGATCAATATCAGTCAAACTCTTCCAAAGCAGCTTGGGAGTAATGGGTTGTCTGTTGTGCATCGTTCCTTTACTTGGGTCGTCTCGGATAACTCTGTTGACCATGATAGTCTCCTCGCTACCACAAATCAGAACCACTAAATCCAAAAAGGGGGGATGTTGAATAGGGGTAGTTATATTATACCGTGCTGTAAACCAACCGTGCTTTCCGCGAGACCAACTTGCCGTCTCAGTTGGCCCTGGTGGCATCATAACAAAGGAAAGGAGGCCAATAGCCCCAGTGATGAGCCCCTTTCGAGGAATCAGTCCGTATTTTCATTAAATATTATTCGCACTTACTTCTATCAAGAAAAGCCATCGCCAGCCCGAACGATCCTCAACTCCTCGCATATGGAGTAGCCCGAAGGCCATGACTGCTGCCACGATATCCGCGATAAACATACCAGTCCAGAAGAACCCCAAACGAATGGTTAACTCATGGTGTTTATAGAAGTACGAAAGGTACAGCACACACTAGTCGCAGAACATCTTTGAGTCGAAGTACATAGCTGAAGACTGGGCGTGACATACCTCCGGGATAAACCCCCCTTGCAGGAATGCTAGCAACGCGCGACACACAAGAAAAGATGATCGACCATCAAGTGCAAATTGAGAGGCAGAGACTACCGAGAAGAGCACGATCTGAGATGGAATCCATCGATCAGGCCCAAGCCATTTCGCAAGCAGCTGCGCGGGAAACTCGCCAGCAAGGAAGCATAACGCATAGACTGTGTTGCCGAGGTTGTAATCTTTTACACACTTAGTCACGACAGTTACTCAAGATCTGCCTGCTCCAAGAAGTGGATCATACCATCTGTGGTCATGTGCATGTCTTCTAAGAAGTTGTCGGTAAGAGATTGCGCGAGATTGGCTCTGTCTAATTCCATCGCCGTGAACATTACGGAGGTCCACACCATGATGCGCCAGTCGATCCTTTTTATCACTTTATTCTCCTCTCTCCAAGTCCATCTTGCCCTCGGATCAAACCGATGCAGATTTTCCCTACAGTATGTTAGCCATCTCTTAGTGTTCTCACTTCGGTGCCCATCTCACCAGTCCTCGCGAGGCTTGTACTGATGTGCGACATCTGGGTTATCGTAGACGCTTGGCTTTCAGTTATTAGCGTCAGGCATCACTAAAAGATCCCATGTCTAGTTCGTTTATACCTGTGTCGCAATGTCGTTCAGGTTGTGCTCTCTCGACTTCTGAAACCATAGTCTCTTGTGCGTTTGTAATCTCCCCAGGGGAGGAACCACATCTGCGATTCTTTCCTCACTGGGACCATGCTCGGCATCATCAACTAATGTTAGTTTCTCGGATATCTCTGTGGGTATGACGGTTGCCATAGTAGAGGTTGTCTGGAGAAATCTGATCACCTAGGTTAGAGTCATTGGTAAATACAACTGTCTCAAGTATTCGACGATAGTCCTTCCTACACTTATCGCTCAAGTAGTAGTCGAGCAATATTAATTGCTGCATAAGTCACCAAATATACATCACTACGTATCAAGAATGCGGGGTAGGAGCCGGTAAAGAAGCTGACGGCTTTAGGATACTGCGCCGCATATATGTCATCAATGTTACGATGCGAAACGAGGGGGTGGTAGTAATATACGCGATACTGAGACTTAACAGTGAGGTGTCATCCCTTCAAGCTAAGATTTCCCGTTTTCTTGCCGTCTACAATATTTTCGTAACTAGTCGAGAAGGTGAGTGGTTTCTTTTTCATTATAATTATTATCCCTTTCTCACATCGTCTCTCAAACTTGTTGTCCCTAGGAGGAGGCGAAGGTTACGACACCTCACGACTTTTGGGAGAACCTGGAGAGTCCTATTTAGCCACAATTCTAAATTCGCCGTTCCTATCAACAATAGTTCAAATTGGGATACCATCTACCAATTACGTTACCTGCTAACCGTCAGCATACCTCGACCCCCACACACCAGGATTCTGTAGGAAATAGGCAAGTGGAGGAATTACTTCGAATGTCAAGGTCCTGGAGACTGACATATAAACCAGCTATCATCATTTAGGAATCGAAATAATTACAATGTGGATCCTACGCTACGCTCTATTTATGACGATTGTCTACTGTCCGTACTTAGCGTGTGGTTCCATATTTGGATTTGGACCTGTCAACCAAAAGCCCCTTACCCTTGCAAATGACGGAGGGACTCGAGAACAACGACGGCCCAACATTGTGTTTATTCTTACCGATGATCAGGATCTTCATATGAACTCCCTTGATTACATGCCATTTGTGCAGAAGCATTTAATCGATCGCGGTACTTTCTTCAGACGACATTTTTGCACCACTGCTCTCTGTTGTCCTTCTCGTGTGACTTTATGGACTGGCAAAGCTGCTCATAACACAAACGTTACCAATGTAACCCCGCCATATGGTATGTAATCTGACTCTATATCATAACTTCTGCTTATTGTATTATTAGGGGGCTATCCGAAGTTTGTCAGTCAAGGACTAAATGACAAATATCTCCCTGTCTGGTTACAGGAGTCTGGTTACAACACTTACTATACTGGAAAATTGTTTAATGCGCACTCTGTTGATAACTATGATTCCCCATATGCTGCCGGCTGGACTGCTTCTGTAGGTCTCTTGATATGGCACGTTGCAATCGCTAACTGCCATAGGATTTCCTTCTCGACCCATTCACATATTCGTATTTGAACAGCACCTATCAGCGAAACCAGGACCCGCCATTGAGCTTCGAAGGGCAGCATAGTGTCGATGTCCTGGCAGAGAAAGCATTCGGACTTTTGGATGAAGCTTTTGAGTCTGGGAAGCCATTCTTCCTTGGAGTTGCTCCTGTTTCACCTCATGCAAACCTGTGGTCGCCAGCTTTTAAGGACGGTAATCATAGCGACTTGGAAGACATTGACTTCTCACCACCTGTACCAGCAAAGCGGCATGCTAAGCTCTTCGAGGGTGCTAAAGTTCCGCGAACGGAGAATTTCAATCCGGACAAACCGTCGGGTGCCGGTTGGATCCGGAACCTGCCAAAGCAGACCCAGGAGACGGTCGATTATAATGACCACTTCTATGTGCAACGACTCCGAACTCTTCAGAGCGTCGATGAGATTGTAAATTCTCTAGTTAGTCGCTTAGAAGATCTTGGAGTCCTGGAAAATACCTATATCGTTTATACCACGGATAATGGGTATCACATTGGCCAGCATCGGATGCAGCCTGCCAAGCAATGTAGCTTTGAGGAAGATATCAACATCCCGCTCATTGTGAGAGGGCCCGGCGTCCCTGAGAAATTTAGCAGCGATATCATAACCACTCACACTGACCTAGCGCCTACTCTCCTAGAGATAGCAGGTGCTCCGTTGAGAGGAGATTTTGACGGACTCGCGATCCCGCTCACGGAAGATGGTTTAGTACAGGCTGGTGAGATACGCCACGAGCACGTAACGGTAGAGCACTGGGGGTTTGCTTCCAACGAAGGCCAGGTACTCGACTCGTATCCACGACTACATACAAATAATACGTATAAAGCTCTTCGAGTTATCAGTAAAACATACAACCTACATTATCAGGTGTGGTGTAATGGGGACCACGAGCTACACGACCTGACGGAAGATCCAGGACAAATGATCAATCTCTTGCATCCGGATGAGAGAGCCCCAGAGATGATTGCTGGCGCACCTCTCGATAAAGTTGTCGCCAGGCTGGACTCTTTGCTCTTTGTCTTAAAGTCGTGTAAAGCAGAGACTTGCATACATCCCTGGCGCGCACTCCATCCAGCTGGCAACGTCGGCAGCTTGAGAGATGCACTGTCGCCACACCTTGACTCTTTTTATAAGGATAGGTCGAAAAGGATCGAGTTCGATAGATGCGAGATGGGTTTCATACTTGATGCTGAAGGACCACAGTTTGAACATGATGGTCTTTTCTCTAGTTTTGACCCTAAATGGCATGAATGGACCTAGGCCCTAGGGTATTTGTTCATAGGGCAACATTCAAAATGACATTTCCAATAATTAATACCATCCAATAGAGGTTATGAAAGTAAGTCGCGGTGAAAATTGTCAATGTTGTGTGTGGTGGTGTGGCAATATTGTCGGTGTTGTCACTTGTGGGAGTGTTGAGTGGGGTGAGCACCGTTGTCGAGAAAAGGGGTATCACATGACTAAAGTGCCTAAGTGGATACTCTGGCGTATGTAGCTGGAAGCTATTTATATGCATATAATGAATGAATAGACCTACCGGTATGCAAATACACATGTCCTATTAATTAAACGAACAGTTGCACAATCGGAATTCCAATCATTTTTTTTTTTTTACCTAGGAACCTAGTCAAGCACTTGATTGAAATCATCTTCGCTTGTCAGCTTGTCATATATGTTGCCGTTTTATTATTGTCTACGTTTGGTGTTTTATGACGTATTCTATCCCTAGCTTTCAGCCTCATTCGTCGGCATTGGCTATGCTGTAGCTGCATTGGCTTGGCAATGATAGATCTACGATGCATTAGCGTCCGCGAACTTGCGGTCTACCGCATCATTCGACGCCGTTCATAGGTCCGTAGTCGTTCGTATGCCTCGGAAACAGGAAAAAGCACTTTCTGGTATCCCATGACACGTTCGTCGTTGGCGTGTAGTGAGTGACACATAAAATATCGAATACGCAACTGTGCAGAGCCGGTATCCGTTCTAGACCATACGTACGTATGGCATATACCTAAGTATACGTATAATAAGGCTTTGCTGCCCAATTTTCCATCTACTATTTAAACTGCTTGTCAATCCCTAAGCCTTCCTAAAGTCCCAAGACAACCAGTAATTTCTCTATCAAGCCACATCATTCACCAATCCTATCAATCATGGCTCGAGCTAGCTCATCCTCGCGCTCTGCGCTTCCCCCTTTCTTCCTCCTCAGTAATATCATAATCTGGATCTCGGCTGTCATCGTAATGGGAATTCTGTCCTACTTCATCTCTTTAAGTCCCAATTACGTCGCAGGCCACATAATCTATGAGGAAGTCATTGTAAGTTCTAGACAACCTTATGGAATCGCAGGTCCAACCAATTAGACTCGAGTAATTTGCTAATATATATAACCACTATAGTCTGTTCTCACAGTTGCATTTTTCCTCCTATCTCTCATCCTCGGCACGTATCCAGGATACATCCTCCTGTTCAACATCATCTTCTCCTACCTCTGGCTTGTCTCGGTTGTTTTCACCGCGTCGGAATGGAGTTACGACTCTGCTAGCGCGCTCGACCATACTGTCGAAGCATTTAGTTTCATCGCCTTGTATGTGTCTCAGATTTGCAAATTGTGAATTGTTACTAACTGGTTATTAGCTTCTTCTTGTTCTTCAATGTTATCTTTGACTGGCACTATGGTTACCGTAGCTACTCACGCAACACTTCAGCCGTCTAATGATATGATGCAAGGAATTACGCGACATGACCATACACTTATGAAGGACTTGCACAGACTAGCCTAAGATGATTTATGATGGTTACACCAAGGTTGACAGGACGAGGAGTTAGGAAAGCAAAAGGAGGAATGACTCTATGAAACCGATAATATCATATGCCCCCTTTAAATTTTATATCAAGGTCAACTACCCGGATAGTCTTGATGTCGACCCATCAGAAAGGTGAATTCTTAGAAAGCTTTCCACCTTGAATGGGTTTCCAATAGGTACCAATGAAGCTATGAACTGGACAGTTGTTATGAGATCGCTTATATTTCTATTTGATATTGATTTGTGATATCCGTAACTGATCGGAATGAATGCCGCTCGTTCTGTTTGATGAATGAATGGACCCTTGTATTAGACAACGCTTACACTATCACGAACCCCTACTCTAGCTTATTCCATAACATAATAGATACGATTGAAGAGAAACTCTTACTATCAGTCAGGAGCTTCGCTGACATCTTAGTATCGAAGACCAGAGGTTGCTGTGGTACTATTCTACTAGATCAAACTATCCGAATCTTGGAACGTGTTGACGTATGAGCTTATGGAATTCATTTGACAAGTTTATGGCAATAAAGGAATAATAGGTAAGGAATCGGGTTGAAAGTACACGAAACATGTTCACTCATTTATGAATTTACGCTTTGGTCTTCAAATAGGGGTTATGTGTCTGAGTTATCTCTACTCTAGATTCATGATATTCAGGGTGATGAAGCTTTTATATTACCAATATTATAACATTCTAATTTCAAGATGCTCTCTAAAAGATCTCTTGGGTGGGTTTAGTACAAGGCGTATACTTCTATAGGCTCTGTCTTCAGGAATAGATGCAGTTTCTGCTACCCAACCCCCCTCGCATTTAACTAGGTGTTGTGGTTGAGCTAAGTTGTGATGACGGGGTTTCTCGACGTAGGGGCCCCTTTTTGCATTCACAGTTTGAATTGGGGGGCAAGCATATCGAGGGCCAACCTTTTCCAGCGGTTTGGAGGGCAATTTGAGATGAGGTTGGATTTGGGCAGTGGCCGAGGAACCCTTTTGGTAAGCATCGGTCCATATACCACCCTTCCGCTTACCATCTCGAACTTTTTGATCCATCTTCGCTGCCCAACCGGCGGCTTGTTCTGAAGCAGTATGGTCTAGGGAGCTGCGTGAAGGTACTCTTGTAGCTTTGCGGTACGCATTGCGGGCCTCTATATACTTATTCATAGCCTCTAGGACATGTCCCTGGTGGAGATAGCATACGGCGAGAGGGGGAGACTCACATGCGCCTGGATCATTAGCAATGAATAATGCATCTTGAACCGCAAGAGATGCGTCGTGCAGATCGAAAGGAGAAGATTCCTTCCTATAGCTGTCGAGTAAGTCCGCGCTACGGCGGAGAAGAGAGTTTATGTGGTTTTCATTCTCAACTTTTTCGTCTTTCGTGACGTCGAATGACGGTACCGATATATCAGATACAGCCATAATAGAGATGTAATGATTATCAACGTAATTTGTGTGAAACTCAGAGTGCATCAGTGCTTGACAGCAACGAGGCACACCCAACCTACCTAAATACCATATCAATGGCATTGTCTCAGTCTTTCCTATTATTTCCTTTATGTGCGCACAATCTTTCTTGGCACAAAGAACTTTCTCTTGGAAGCCGAGAGAAGTAGACGAAGCACATTGTATTTCAATAAAGACCAGGGAAAATTGCCAGATCAGAACCTCGGGACTACAAGACGTCTTAGCATAACACCCTTTGTTTAGATTCATTCCAAGTGAATAAGCGAGTGGTTTTCCTCTTCGGAACCCCTCCCCGCGAAGATGACGTTATATCGTAAGGGAATAAGACTTAACTGAGACCAACCATCTCCCATCAATTCACTCGGACTGACATACGGCGCCCTTGAATCACACCACCAAGAGCCCGCGCGATTTTACACTGATGGGATACCCTTGACAAGTGGCAAGTAATTGAACAGCAGCAGGCAACCTCAGAAGCATCTGCCGGACTATGGTTGTTTCGTATTTATATCACTGGCCGGATGAGCCGTTATAACCGTGCCCAGAGAGCGAGAAACTGGAATATCCGATGCCAAGTCTAATTAATACCAAAGGTTGTGCACAACATCTGAGGTTTATAAGATCAAGCACACGAGTCCTGAGACCCCGATCCGACTGCCAAGCTCCATGTCATACCTTTATGCGCACAATAGCTTTACAGATAAATGTGTGCCAAGTCGGGGGGCGCGGTTGGTCAGACATAGGCGTCTGACTGCGCTCGACGGTCCGGTCCGTGGAGTCGGCTCGCTCCCCTCAATTAGGAGTGTAGGTACTGTAGTCAGCGCCCTGCCTCGGCCGAGCAACGTTCTGGGTGAGTTCTGGCCCCCATCTCCCCCGTGGGAACCCCGGATCCTGCTGACGAATAGTGGGATTAGGGATATTAATAAAATAACTCCGCGCCCCGAGGACTGGGAGGTAACTATGGGTGTATCAGATAACGACTCGTGCGACATGCATATTAATGGCAGGGAACCACGTGCGGCCTTTACGGAGTCTGGACTGTATATACATACATATAATGGCGCTGTATGTCTAATCTGCTAACCCAACATTCTGGAACCTCCCCTGATTCAGTAACCCAACCATTATAAACCGGGTAAAATTATACAAATATTCCCCTCGGTGGATTTCCAGCTCCGATGGGTGACCAAATGACAGTTACTGCGCTTGCAGACATCATCAGGACGCAAGCAGAGATTCTGGAGACCAGCTTGCCCCGGCATGCTTACACAGACTATCATGGCGATAAAAGCCTCAGCATCGCGAGATCGAAACTCCTCGAGGCCTGCGATAAGCTGAACCATCTCGTTACTGGTCCTATAGAATGGTTAGTTCGAAGAAGAAATCTTGACTGATATGATTTCCCTGAATATTCTAAGTAGATATACTATTACTTATAGAACTGTGAAGCTAACTTTTTCATAGTATGTCCAAAGCCTCGCTCATCTAGCCCAACTTCTTCCGTGGAGGAATGCCAAAGCCAAATGAAATTCCAGACTTCTTCTTCTATCTAAGCATCGATCACTAACCCACCCCAGATGTAATGGGCATAGCCCAAGGCCACCGCGTCCACGCAGCGCTGCAGTACGTCTGCCACTTCCGGCTCGCGTCCTTCATCCCGGCGGACGGCACGCCGGTCACATACGAGGACGTCGCGCGCGACGCCGGCGTCGACACGTCGCAGTGCACGCGGGTGCTGCAGCTGCTCATGACGTACCACATCTTCCGCGAGCCGGGCACGCGCATCGTCGCGCACAACCGCAACTCGCGCGTCCTGCTCGACGGGGACACCGGCGCCGCCGTCGAGTGGCTGACCCAGGAGTCGCTGCGCTCTAGCGCCTTCTTCACCGAGGCCCGCGCCATGGGCCGCCGGTGGTCCACCGGCGGCACGGGTCCCAAAGCCGCCGTCGTCGGCGCTGGCGCCCAGGGGCTCGTGGGCGCGAGGGGCCAGGCTTCCGCCGCGGCGCTGGATCTCGCCTGTGGAGGTCTGGACCAGCCGGCTTTTGGGTTCATCACGCAGCAGCGCCAGACGACCGAGGCCTCGATGAAGGCGGACCGGTACGCGCGGGCCATGGCGGGCATGGCGAAGCGGCGGCAGCTCAGCGTGGAACACCTGGTATCCGGATTCGACTGGGTAGGCTTGCCTGCCGGATCGACCGTAGTCGATGTAGGCGGCGGAAACGGGCACTGCTCGAAAGCCATCGCGTCCTGCAACCCGGCGCTCAAGCTCGTCGTGCAGGACTCCAACACGGCGCTCGCGGAAGAAGTCGATGCAGATGAGCTGGGAGGCCAGCTGCAGTTCATGACTTATGATTTCTTCACGCCGCAGACCGTCGTAGGGGATGTTTATTTCCTCCGGCGTATCCTGCATCACCACTCGGACCAGGACGCCGTGCGGATCTTGCAAGCGCAGCTCGGCGCCGTGAGAAAGAAACCGGACTCGAGAATTGTGGTCATGGATAACATTGCCATCCACAGCGGCACATTGAGCACGCTTGAGGAGCGTAAGACTAGGTGCGTAACCTCTGCTAATCCCTTTTTCTTGCTCGACTGACTTCGTTCCTCCAGGACCTTGGATATCGCGATGATGGCTTTGTTCAATAGTGTCGAACGCGATATCGACGACTGGAAGGAACTGTTCAGGATGGCTGACCCTAAGCTTAAGCTCGTGAACGTTACGAAGCCGCTTGGGAGTGCTCTAGCTGTAATGGAGCTTTGGCTGGAGCGGACCTGATTTTATTACTACTTGATTTCTTCACGTTCATCTTCTTACTATTGTTTTGTGAATGGTATCTTGGCGTAGCTGGGTATAGGGTGGCATGCGTCTATTGAGGAAACTAAGGACTAGGGTCAAGGGGTGTTAAGGCACTGGTTGGATAACGCGAGGATTGGAATTGAATATTCCCCGGAAAGACTCAGATTGATTGTAATGTTGTAAATATCTACTTCCCTTTACGACATGTTTTTTAGTAAAGGGGTTTTAGTACCAGCTGAAGTAGTATGCTGCTTAGCAGGTAATGAATCTGTATTATGGCTATACCCTTTATGAACGTAATTCTCTGATAGAGCCGCCGCGCTTGACTGATCGTTAGAATCACTGACTTGCCGGGGAAGCTTCTGAAACTCCCTGCAGGCGCAGACGCTTGTTGGCGATAGCACATTGAGATTTTGTACTTGATATAAGAACGTCGGACTTGGCCCCGGAAGGGAACAGCGCGATTGAATGGATAACTATATGACTTGATAAATACTTACATCTACCTTTTAGTCAACATGCTCTGCCAGTCGTGTAGCTATCAGAAGACTATGAAGTGATACTTGTCTGGTGGAGAGACCAGACAATGATGAGCCTTATGGGACAGTACATGCCTAGATAAGTAGCCAGTGCAATTCGTAGATGCAGCCCTAAAGTGTTAGCATTTTTTGATGGGCCTGAATGGCAGCTTCATCTCATCACTTGGATCCGAAGTAATTCAAAGTCTTTGGAACTTTTACAACTACTCGCCTGCTTTGTTTTAGGGAAAGCCAGAGCCTTTTATATCATATTTGAAGTCCATATTTGTAGAATGCATCATTTCTTTTCTCCGGGTAGGGCGATTTATTGGAAATTTAGTGCTATACATGTGAGTTAGCTTAAAATTAGCATAACAATGTTGATATCAGGATACTCACTGCTAGACGACATACCCATTTCCTCCCACGACCAGTATTTCTCTTCTCGTAGCCTCGCTCCACAGACCTGCCTCATGATTTTATCAGCTCTAAGCAATATTGTCACTTTTCTTAGACTGTGCTTTTAAGTGATAAGATCCGCCACGTTCATGGGCATCTCGTCGATCTGAGTTGAATAGTAGACTAACATCCGTCAGTATCTTGAAATATCAGCTAGAGCGGTTACTTACGTTCAATATCTCGAAGGATTCGAACGTCCTCACTGGTGACGAAGTTGATTGCGACACCCTTGCGACCGAAACGACCGCTTCGGCCAATGCGGTGGATATAATTCTCTCGGTTGCTGGGCAGATCGTAGTTGATAACCAAACTGACCTGCTGTACGTCGATACCACGAGCCCAGACATCCGTTGAGATCAAGACACGGCTGTTGCCCTGTCTGAAATCTTGCATGATGCTGTCACGCTCCTTCTGAGGCATGTCTCCGTGCATGCTGCTAACTGTAAAATTGGCTTCGCGCATCTTGTCCGTTAGCCAGTCTACCTTTCGTCGAGTGTTGCAGAAGATGACGGCCTGGGTGATTGTGAGGGTGTCATAAAGGTCACACAGGGTATCAAATTTCCAGTCCTCCTTCTCGACAGCGATAAAGTATTGCTTTAGACCTTCGAGCGTCAACTCGTCACGCTTGACGAGAACTCGAACAGGATCAGTCATGAACTTGGTTGTCATGTCCAAGACATCGTAAGGTAAAGTAGCCGAGACGACAACAACCTGGGTGGCAGGAGGTAGATATCGGTAGACGTCGTAGATCTGCTCTCGGAAGCCTTGGTTGAGCAGTTCATCGGCTTCGTCGAGAACAAGCATCTTGATCTGACGGGTTCGCAAGTGGCGGCGACGGATCATGTCGGCTACACGACCCGGGGTACCAGAGACGATATGCTGACCATAATCGAGTTTTCGGATGTCTTCTCCGACGTTAGTTCCACCAATACAAGCATGGCACTGGACGTTCATGTAATCGCCAAGAGCCATGACGACAGACTGGATCTGAGTTGCGAGTTCACGTGTTGGGGAGAGAACAAGTGCTTGGGTCTCGCGGATGGCAGTATCGATGACCTGGAGCATGGATATAGAAAAGGTAGCAGTCTTTCCGGTACCAGATTGCGCCTGAGCTATGGTGTCGCGTCCCTTGCAGATTTGGACAATGGCTCGAGACTGGACGGCGGAGGGCGACTCGTAACCATAGGCATAGATGCCACGGAGGAGATTTTCTATAGACGAGGTTAATACCATTAGTCTTCACTTCGCGACAACAGATAGAGGCATGCCAGATGTATGGGGAGTAAAACCTACCCTTCAATGACATGGACTCAAAAGTTGGATGGACCGTGACCTCTTTAGAAGTGGAAAACTCCATCTTCTCGTCAGCACGACGATCAATACCACCGCCTTCAGCCATGATGGGATCAGAGGCTGGTCGCGTAGATATGAAATTCAGAATGAAAGGTTTTGGGTTGCGCCGGTTTTGAATGCGCGCGAAGTAGGTCGATTAGTAGATGTGTCCGTCTTGACGTGATATGATGTGACGTGATGTAGAGTGTTGAGATTGAATTGATCAACTCGAAGTTAAGAAATCGGTACTTGGAGAAGTTGTAAGTGTTTGGTTCTTGGAAGCTGGAGAAATTTTATGGAGATGAACGCAGGGCTCCATATTTGTGCCTACGCCCCACATAGATTTCCTACGTACTAGCCAGCTAGCGCTAGGCTGCTAGGTACGTACCCAGGTAGGTACCCGCAACATTTCCAGCCAACCCCAGCCACTCTGTCACTGTGGTAATCTGAGTTGTGACTGGGCAGACCGTTTTTTACTGGACCTGGACGATTAAAATGTCAAGGCTTTATCGATTTTATCAACTTTCCGTTCAGCCTCATTATCTATCAATCTTCTTTCTGCCTTCTCTCAATAATACCACTCCAACTTTTATATTCAATTCCACCGACTTATTTTCTTCGCGACGAAGGCCTAGTCAATCAAGATTTATCATTTCCCCGTAGCTGAGCTCATTCCGCGCATTCTTTCAAGATGCTCTTAGAAGAGCAGCGATTCTTGCATGAGGATCTCGAGCGCCTCGAGCAGGGCATCGCAGATCGCATTGGTGATGAACCTAAACATGTTAGTCCTCAAGTATCAATATTATGAAAATATTTTTACTGACCAAATAATTCAGATACGCGACCGCCTGGCGCGAGATCACCAAATAGCCCAGTTTCTTGATCGTATATCATCACAATCCACTAAGCTACTATCTCTCTATCACGATCCAGATGGATCAAGGTCGCGCGAGATCCAGCAGATCGGCACCGGCGATCCAATGGAGGAATTCTATAAGCAGCTTACCGATATCAAAAGCTTTCATTCGAGATACCCCAACGAGCCTGTCGAGAATCTCGAACGCGCATACCGCCCCAAAAAAGGACCTGATGCCGAATCTCAACCTAGTGTAGTAGACACTATGTTCACCGGCGAAGAGGCATTCGGCCGTTTCTTCGATCTGCATACCTGCCACGAGATCTACCTTAACCTCCCCAACGCAAAAAGACTCAGCTATCTTCAATACCTAGATTCATTCGATAACTTTGCGCCTGGTGCTGGCGGGCTGAAGAAATCTGAAAAGATGACTGACCAATATTTCAAATATGTTGGTCAGCTTGCTCTGGATCTTGAGACCTTTATGCGAAAGACAAGACCACTGGAGAACGTCGACAAGGTAATCGTTGACTTCGACAAGGAGTTTGATGCTGCGTGGGAGAAGGATGAGGTTGCAGATTGGAAGAATGAGGACCCAAGTGGCAAGCCTGCCGGTGGTATGCATCAGACGTCCACAGCTGATGCGGTATGGTGTCAAGACTGCGAGAAAGAGTTCAAGAATGAGAACGTATACAAAGGTCATCTTTCCGGCAAGAAGCATGTCCGAGCTGCTGCAGAGCGGGCGCAGAGACTTTTAGACGCACCCGAAACAGGAGGTAACATGATCAACGGTGCTAACAACGGAGGCATGTCAACAAACCGATTGAAAGAGCGCGCCATTGCCGAAAGAGAGTTCCGAGTGAAGCGCCTTGCAAGTGCGATGAGCACAGAACGAAGCGATACCCGAGTGAACGTTGAGCGAAAGCAGGGCATGACAGAACGCGAAAGACAGCAGGAACTTGAGAACCTGTTCAGTGCGACTGCCACCATATCGCAACCCAAGGATACGGAAGATGGGGAAGATAATGATGACGAGGACAAGATTTACAACCCGTTGAAACTACCGCTTGCCTGGGACGGTAAACCTATTCCATTTTGGCTGTATAAACTCCACGGGTTGGGCGTCGAGTTCCCCTGCGAAGTATGTGGAAATTTCGTATACATGGGTCGCAGAGCCTTCGACAAGCACTTCAACGAGGCAAGACATATATATGGCTTGAAATGTTTAGGAGTCACGAACACGAGCCTGTTCCGAGATATAACAGGCATCGACGAAGCATTGAGGTTGTGGGAGAAGATACAGAAAGACAAGAGGAAGGATAAGGTAGATGACGGAAGCGTAGTGCAGATGGAGGACGCCGAAGGGAATGTCATGCCAGAGAAAGTCTACTATGATCTCCAGAAGCAAGGTCTATTATAGACCTATGCATGTTACTATACCCAGGGTACTTCGTGTTGCTTTTGCAACAAAACACAGGCGGAGTTTGTGTAATGAAAAATAATGATGATAATAACATGGAAGTCATCCATGGTTTATAGTCGATAAACTAGCTAACTACTAAAAATTGAGCTAAAACTCTTTAGATGAGCGAGAATATGTCCTGATCTTCTTTTTTTTATTTCGTCTACGGATCCGTAGGGTATCGATAATGAGCGAGTACTTAGATACATGGTACTTTATAGGTACCCAGGTACCCAGGTAACACCAACCCCACAGCCCACTTCAAATATTCCTTATCATTTCGTTATCATTGTTTTTCTTTTGTTGGCTGTGACGTCTTACCCGGATTCGTCGCTCAAATGTAAATAATGAATGTCGGGTGCTCCTCATGACCCCTCGAATCATCTCAGGCACCTTTTCACTCTGAACTTTTGATATTGTTCGCGTTAAACCTCACAGTTAGAATAATTACATGAATCCTCATGTAATAGAAATGGAACCAGAATCTGACGGTGACTGGTCGTCTTATCTCATCACTAGAATTTCGAAGCCTCATCATTAAGGCTCGCGCGGTCGCGAATTTGAGAAATGGCTATTCTCTCGAAACCAATCCCCCCTTTATATACCGTGTACATCCTTCGATCGACTCTTCGCCATGCCTCGCTGTACATAGGTTCAACACCTAATCCACCACGGCGGCTCAAACAGCACAATGGTGATATTATAGGCGGCGCTGCGCGTACATCTCGAAATAATCTGAGACCTTGGGAGATGATAGGTATAGTCTCGGGCTTCCCCGGGATGACGGCTGCTCTGAAATTCGAGTAAGGAATCATAATCAACGCCTCTTTCAAGTTTATCACATGTAGGCTAATTATTCCTAGGTGGGCTCTTACCAATCCTCACAAGTCATTACATATCCCGTCCTCATCTCGCATAACGACGTCAGCGGGCAAGAAACGAAATGGTCAGCCCAAACGTCGGCAACACAGCTTGACTTCTATACTCTCAAACCTCCACCTACTTCTTCGCGTTCCTAGTTTTGCCAAATGGCCTCTGAACGTACACTTCTTCGCCCCCGAGGCGTACAAGGCTTGGAAGGAGTGGTGTGCAACTACAGAAGAACCTCTCCGAGATACGATCCGGGTGTTGACAGACTTTGACCCGTCGCGCTCCAACTCGAAGAGGGCAGGAGGTTCCGACGTCACGAATGTACCGGATCAACCATGGGGCATTCATGCTTTGCCGCTTGACTACGCGCCAATGAAGGATTATGTGTCTAAGACGAAATCGATATACGAATTTGAGAGGGAAGGTAATTGTGTGGTCTGCGGGGAATGCTTGGAACATGGCAAAGGACTCTACGCGACCTGTTCGAATACCGATTGCGAAGGCACCGGTCACGTATCATGCTGGAGCAGACACATGCTCGGGGAAAAGGCCGACAATGACATTATTCCTATATCTGGAAATTGCCCACGGTGCAAAGGTCAGGTTATGTGGGGTGATCTCATGAAAGAGATGAGTTTGCGAGTAAGAGGAGCGAAAGATATCGAGAAGCTACTTAAAAAGCCCCGAAAACGTAAGGCACAAGCGGAGTCTAGTACATGATACTGCATGACTTTGCAATCCTTTACATAGCGGACAGGCCCAAACACTTCATTGGGGGATTCCTTTTTGTATTAGCATAGCGAGGCGTTGGTTGATGTTACACAGGCATTTGTGAGTGATATTATTATAGCAGCTCACTATCTTCACCCTGCTTTAATATTATCTTCACGGAAGATTTTCAGAAGGAAATAAAATCCAATATTTTTTTTCTATGCATACACATTATTTTAGTTTACTACATCCCGAGCATTCCGAGGCGGAAGGTATCTAATGTTGTGTGAAGTCTTGTTAACTCAGTGTGTATGACGCGAGATGGTTTATAGTCCCCCCGCAAAAATAAAGCCCCAGGCCCCTTTTTATGAGTGACAGCGCTCGATGGAAGGACCCAAAAGTTCTCAATGCTCGGCTGGGCTGGTCCCTTCAATGTTCCCACGCCGTGAATGCTCGCGTGGTGTTCCCGTCATGCAGACAAGGATCATTTCCCACTGTTTTGAACGTCACTCTTCTGCTATTGGTTCATTAGACGATCCATTGGTTATCACCCTTGCAAGTTTGCCTACGATATCAATTCGCCTTTTGAATGTTCTGACAACTTGGCCCCTAAACCAGCCAACCTTGCAACTCCAATCTGCATTAATGAAGCATCCGAAAGGATTTGTCACGAACATCAAATGTCTAATTTCTGCTTGTGAAAATTTCTAGCTTTATCAGGCATAATAATCTCTATTTTAGGGCTATTGCTTTATGGAAACCTATGTCCGTTATGATTAGCAAACGCAAACAAGCTCAGTACATACTACAATATGTAAGCTCAAGCGGTGGAATTTAGCGTGAGGCACAGCTGGAGAGAAAAAGAAAGAAAAAGCAAAAAGGACAAATGCATACATATCTGGCCACGCATCCATCACTCAACATAGTGTAAGCACATCATCCAATGCATACAACCTTGCAACCATATTGATAACATCGGCGTAGTCCGTGCAGCCTCGCACCGAACTATGGCAGGCAGATGACATGCAGTTAGAACTTAGTACCACATACCTGCCGTACATACTGAGACTTACATTGCTTTTTTAAACTACCTATCAACTATAACTATGGTGGTTGCGAATCTTTCATCTCTATTAATTATCACATTTTCGGTTCTTGTTGAAGGGAAAGGAGCGCGTGGAATGTATAAAACTCGAGTCCCCGCCCATTGTATCAATGTTCTTATTATTTCTACCATTGTTCATAAATCTCGCCGTTCACCGAAAATAAGTTGTCTTGCAGTATAGACTTTAGGCGGCTTAAGCGAAAGAAATTCTCCATACTTGGTATTATACTTACTTACCTTTATTAGTAACATATATGTACGCATGTAAGGTTGTCGACACATGGACATGTGAGAATAGCCATTTGTTGGTATGGGAAGTATAATAAGGTTTACATATCGTACCATCGACCCCAATCTATTTTTCGAATTTTTTTTCCCGGACGTAAATGTCAGCCTGCATCTTTTGGTTATTTTGCCTGCGTAAGCCATACCTAATGAAATATGACAGACTTGAGGCGTCAATATCAAACATTTAAAGCTAGCTTATAAGTGTCGACCCCTCCAATGCGAGAACTTGGAACATGGGATCCCTTCTTTACTAATAAAAGACAGAGCGGAGATTGCTCGTAGTTAGAGAATCACTAAAAGGTACTTTATGATAAAGGCAACGCGAAATAGGTAACAGGCAGTTGGTCTAATCCACCTTGCTCTTGTAAAAAAAACATCACATGATTTTCTCTAAACGATCAATGCGAAAAGATAGAAAAGGGAGAAATGATAGATTAAGACTTGAGGCGATGTAGGTTAGGTGGAATGGAAGTCAAAAGCTACCTGGATTCACATGGAGGTACATGAAAAGGTATGCGACGCAAAGTTATCGTCAATGATATCCCATATAAAATAGATGTCTTTAGATTGTAGATCAGGTACTGAAAAAGTATACTCATGTATCCATCCTAAGTACCTCGGTACTGCGCAAGGTCGACCCACCTAGTCTACACTGGCAGACTGGCAGACTGGGCACATAATCCCGACGACAGCTACGAGTCGCACTCACTCACATCAATATCCACTCCTACCTGCACTTTCTCTTTCTTCTTTACTCAGGTACTTCACTTTCACCTCTTTCCCAAATCTACCGTTAAATCGTGCTTTGCGTGACCCCATCCCGTTTCTCCTTCTTTCCCTGCCTTGCATATCGTTACCGTACATAAAGCTACTAGGCGACCAACCTTGAACCTCTCAGGTACGTACTTTTCCTATTAGCTCAGGTATTTTTCTTTTGGCACTGACCACCGACGTTCCACCATACCTACCTCTTACCTCTTAGGTATCCCGCTCTTATCCAATCTAGTCCCGTTTTCCATTCTACTTACACGCCTATTCTACTTTTCTACATTTCTACATTTCTACATTTCTAACGTACCAATACCATACCTCGACGTCTTAAATTCCTTTCCTCATTAAATCTTCTTCCCACTCTCATATGCAAATCACTTCAAGTTTCTCTTTATTCCCACTCTTATGAATCCAGCAACAACTAATTCTCTTCATCCATTGAGTCCCGTTTCCACTCGATTTTCATTATAAGTCTTCTAATGATACTACTAATTTAGCAATTCGCAAGCTTCGAGGGTTGCGCTGCGGTGGATGAGGTGCGCTATTGGGAGATCAGATTGACGCCTTTCTTTGTAATTCGTCATTTCTGGACCGAGAAGCTTGATCGGATATCTTGACCAGGTACAATATTGCCCGTACACTTCACGTCTTGGGCACGTACCACATACCTTTCTTCGTTCTTTCTTTTATCATACCAGTCCAATATCCCGCGAACCAACCGACGACTTGGTCTCTTATTGCGTTTCGCCTCGTTAGGCTGCACACTTAATAACCTTCACCTCGAGCGACGGTGCTATCCTATATTAGTAAGACGCTCATGCGATGCACATACGGCCTGCTCTCCTTGTGACAGCCTCACAATCACCACTACTCGACGGTGACCGGCAAACATAGCCCGCCATCGCTCAATCCAGCACTGCTGGAAACACTCACTTCTAAGGATTAGTTTTGTCATCTCCTATCACTGTTGCCTGCTGTGAATCATGGTCTCCACCCCCTCCGCTGGCCATAGCGGCGGTGTTGGAGGTGCAAGCAGTGCAAATGCTAGTTCGAGAGCTTCTCCCACGGTTGGCAACGCGAATGCCTCGAACCATGCGTCATCAGCAACCAATGGTGCGAAATCCAAGACACAGGTGAACTCGAATGGGTACCATCCTTCGAATCCACATGTACCTCTCAGTTCTATGCGTAGCGCTCCTCTAGACCTCACCTCAGTTGAACGAAGAGGTCAGCCCACTGCAAGTCGAGAACCGCCTAAGCGAAATAGGCCATATGGACTCGATGAAGCGCCGACCTATCATCCTACCGAAGAAGAATGGAAAGATCCATTCGAGTATGTCCGAAAAATTACTCCCGAAGCCCGCGAATACGGCATCTGCAAGGTTATCCCGCCAGATTCGTGGAATCCCGACTTCGCAATCGATACCGAGGTAAGTTGATGAATTCCTTTATCATACGTTGGGATTATTTTGAACTACGATTGGCAGTAGATGCCGAGAGAGGGTCATCAGCAACTTTTCTATAGATGTGTACTAATTAAGACTTTGTAGAAATTCCATTTCCGAACTCGAAAGCAGGAATTAAACTCCGTCGAAGGCAGTAAGTTGTTTTTTCACGAACTATCTTCATTCATTATTATGTAATTCTTGTGATTGACTAGAGCGTGCCTAGGTACACGAGCGAATCTGAGCTATCTCGATGCTCTTGCCAAATTCCATAGGCAGCAGGGTACCAACTTGAACCGATTACCATATGTCGACAAGAAACCTCTCGATCTGTACCGACTCAAGAAAGCGGTTGAATCTCGTGGCGGATTCGAAAAAGTTTGTAAGACAAAGAAGTGGGCAGAGATTGGCAGAGATCTTGGATATAGTGGAAAGATCATGTCATCGTTGTCTACGTCGTTGAAGAATTCGTACGATCGATGGTTGACACCCTACGAAAATTATCTCCGTCAAGCGAAGCCTGGTGTCTACCAACAACTGGAGTACGAATATGGTGGACCACTTACACCTAGTCCAGCACCCAGTCCGATAAAACGGTCGGCTGTGAATACTCCATCGAGCCTTCGAGCGGAATCGCCCGCTCGACATGCTAGCGATGCCCTTCAACAAAGCTTGAATGGCCCGAAACAAGAGAATGAGCGTGATACAATCATGGCTGACACACCTGCTGCTACCTCTCAGCCTGCGTCTGGTGGGTTCACTGCCATTAATTCTGGGGGTTTTACACCAGTCAATGCCGGATTCACGAGCGTCAACCGGCCCCCTCCAGCGGATCCGAAGGGTTTCACTCCTCCGCCCCCTAAACATCATGGAAGCCCGCATTTGTCTGCCAAGAACACTCCGGATCTTCGTCCGTCCGGACTTGGTCCTGCCACTGCCTTGAAGCGCCAGCTAAGCTCAGACAGCTTAGACTCAGCGAAGAAAGACAATGGTGCTGATGATTCTGAGAGCGGCAGTAGGAGGAGTAAAAGGCTTAAGAAAGGTACGTACTGTCATTATTTTCTACTATTTATGTGTCCGTGCTACCCATGGCTGGTGACACGGCTATTTGTTTGGCCATCGTCATTCTAGACAGCTTTGTCTTTTTCCATCTTGTCAATCCTCTTTTACTATACTATTGGAGAGAGTCACGTTCCTCTCTACTGCGCCGTCTATCTGTGGAGCAACGATTGTGCAGGGATTCAATGCGCTCAATCATGCGCCTTCCCGTGCAGCAATGCACAATAGGGATGATACCATATAATCCATGGCTGGCTTTTCTAGTCTCTGTAGTTGATGATTGGCCCAATCGTTTGCATTACTAATGCAGGTTGATATTTTAGAAACTGTTCCTACTGTTGCTGGTTCGCACATGTCATTATTTCGACCTTCAGCTCCGAAGATACCGATGTCGCGTGATGAATCATCAAGTCCTAGCGAGGTAAGCATCTTCTCTTTTGTATAAAACAATTTCTATATCTTTTAACAATCTGTATAGAAATGCGAAGCTTGCGGCAAAGGTGACGAGGTAGGCTTTATTGCTGTATGCGAATCATGTGATCATGGTTATCACGGTACATGCTTAGATCCTCCGCTGAAGCACAAACCGGATGCCGAGTGGAATTGTCACAGATGCCTTGTTGGTGATGGCCAGTTCGGCTTTGAGGAAGGTGGCCTATACTCACTCAAGCAGTTCCAAGAGAAGGCGGCAGACTTCAAACAAGGCTACTTCGAAAACCGAATGCCTGTCGATCCGGTATTGAATTGCTCGAGACCAGTCACGGAAGACGACGTGGAAAAGGAGTTCTGGAGACTCGTTACTAGTACTGAAGAGACTGTCGAGGTGGAATATGGCGCAGATATACACTGCACCACTCATGGTTCTGGTTTCCCAACAGCCGAGCGTAACCCTTGCGATCCTTACTCTACCGATCCTTGGAACTTGAACGTTATGCCTCTACACTCAGAAAGTCTTTTCCGACATATCAAGTCAGATATTTCAGGCATGACAGTTCCGTGGGTTTATGTTGGGATGATATTCTCGACGTTCTGTTGGCACAATGAGGATCATTTTGCGTATTCTATTAATTATCAACACTTCGGAGCAACGAAGACTTGGTACGGTATTCCAGCCGATGACACCGAGAAATTTGAAAACGCTATGCGAGAAGCGGTTCCGGAACTTTTTGAGACGCAGCCTGATCTTTTATTCCAGCTCGTCACACTTCTAACCCCCGAGCAACTCAAGAAGGCAGGTGTTCGCGTCTGTGCGCTTGATCAACGAGCCGGGCAGCTTGTCATCACATTTCCTCAGGCCTACCACGCAGGCTTTAATCACGGCTTCAATTTTAACGAGGCTGTAAATTTTGCGCCGTTAGAGTGGGAACCACACGGGCTTGCCGGTGTAGCACGATTGCAACAGTTCCGACGACAGCCGTGTTTCTCACATGACGAACTTCTATGGACGGCAGCGGAAGGAACTGGTTCTGGACTGACTATTCAGACTGCAAAATGGCTTGCGCCAGCGCTCGAGAGAATACATAAGCGAGAGCTTGAACAACGAGAGGAATTCATTGCGAAGCATCGAGAAGACGGCCATCAACCCTGCGCACTGACCACCGATTCCGACGAGCATTGCTCGCTCGATTTCGAGGTCTCTGACGTAGACGTCCCCGAGGAGGAATATCAGTGCGCTTACTGCAAGTGTTACGCTTACTTGTCACGGTTCAAGTGCCTCCAGTCCGGGAAGGTTCTCTGCATCCAGCATGCTGGAAATCACGCTTGTTGCGATATGTCCGAATCGGAACGTTTTGCGGGTGACCAACACAAACTGTACTACCGCAAGACTGACGAACAGTTGAACGAGACTTACCGAAAGGTGGCAGATAAGGCCAATCTACCGGAAGCATGGGAGGAGAAATACGAGAAACTGCTCGACGACGGAGGGAAACCAGCGCTTAAAATGCTGAGGAACCTTCTCAGTGAGGGTGAACGAATACCGTACGACCTCCCCTCCATACCTGCGCTAAGGGAATTCGTTGACCGCTGTAACGAGTGGGTGGACGAAGCGACTAATTATACGGTGCGAAAACAGCAGAACCGCCGTAAAAATGACAAAGTCTGGCAAAGCGGATTACGAAAATCCATCGGCAGTTCTTCTCAGGAACAGAGAGAACGCGAACTCCGACGAGTCGAAAATATCTATCGCCTGATCGAAGATGCCGAGCGCATAGGCTTCGATTGTTTAGAGATCCAGCAACTGCAGGAACGCGCCAACGCTATCAGAAGTTTCCAGAAGAACGCCGAGAAATTTCTGGAGCGCGGGTGTGGTCAGGAATCAATCGAGGAGCTGATCGAAGAGGGCCGTACCTTCAACGTTGATATGCCAGAGCTCGATAAGCTCTCCGAGATCCTCGAGCAGACGAAGTGGAATGTAAAGGCAAAATCGAACCGAGGAATGTTCCTGACCTTAAAAGATGTCAGAGAATTACTTGAAGAGGGCCACCGACTAGAGATACCGCTGTATAACGACAATATGAGGCATTTTGGCGACAAGTTTCAGGCGGGAATGCAATGGGAAGCTAAAGCGAAGGAACTCATTAATGCTGAGGTTGTTCATTATCCGCAGCTTGAAGCTCTCTCGAACCAAGTACAGGTAAACACGCTCCCAGTGACAGCAGAAACTTTAGCTGCCGTCGACCAAATTCTACACAAGCAGCGCGAGGCCCACCGCCAGATTATCGACCTCACAGAACGATCAAAGGATCCTGATTACAAGAAGAGACCCAAGTATACAGAGGTGGTCGAGATCATGAAGAAGCTTGAAGATCTCAACTCAAAACCAACTGGTACCCTTGATCTCGAAAAGGAGCAGAGGCGTCACGAAGATTGGATGCGAAAAGGAAAGAAACTGTTCGGCAAGACGAATGCCCCCCTCCATATTCTCAAGTCGCATATGGATTATGTCCTAGAGCGCAACCTTGCCTGCTTTGACATTCGTAACGACACACCACGTCTCCCGGCTGAGCCTGCATCTAGGGCGGCTAGTGAAGAGAGGGGGGAGGAGGGTAAGGTCCGTCGAACTTGGGATATTAATGATCCAGCTCTGGTGGAAGTGTTCTGCATCTGCCGCCGTATCGAGGCCGGCATGATGATCGAATGCGAACTATGCCACGAATGGTATCACGGTAAATGCCTGAAGATTGCTCGAGGAAAGGTGAAGGAAGATGATAAGTACACTTGTCCAATTTGCGACTGGCGAGTCAAAATCCCCCGGGATGCTGCCCGGCCTAAATTAGAGGATCTCACTGCTTGGCAGGATGAAATTCCGAACCTGCCTTTCCAGCCTGAAGAAGAGGAGGTTCTGAAGAAGATAATCGACAATGCGCAGAAATTTCGGGATCACATCGCAGCATTCTGTAACCCTGTACTCACCACAGCAGCCGAAGCTGGCGACCAGCGATTTTATCTGCGAAAAATCGAAGGAGCCGAGATCCTCTTGTCTTTCGAGACGAATTTCTTTCGACAAGAACTACATCGATGGAGTCCAGTAGCGCCCGAACCACCTCCTGTCCTTGACGTTTCTAAGAGTACGCGAAAGCCACGGCCGACAAAACTACAGAAGATGTTAGCGCAGTACGGCGTGGATGATCCTGATGACCTCCCAGAAAACATGAAGAGCAAAGCGAACAGCTTGAAGCGCAAGGCTCTGAATGCCGAGGCCGCCGCCGCTGCTGCTCAGGCTGCAGCAACGTCATCGACTGCTACCCTCGTCCCGCCGAATGCAACAAGTCCATCCGCTCACTCGTTCGGGTCTAGCGGTCACCCGTTCCTCTCCCGGGGTTCACAGCCATCTACTCCGGCATTAACTAGTACGTCCCATGCACACCCAACTCAGCGGTCCAATTCAGCATCCTCTAGTAGGCCCGGATCATCTCTCCGGCCTGACACTATGGATATGAACAATACTGCGGGTTTACATCCCGACTTCTTCATGTCCGCTGGTAGCAATGGTCCAGGCCCTCGACTGACCGCTTCAGACCCGTCTTTGACATTAGAAGAACGTTTACTACGTGGCCAAGATGACGGTTTAAATCTGCACACGGATGCCGGCAAGGGTAAGGCCCTTGAAATACTACGCCTCACCGAGACAGGACGTAAACGTGCTGAGGAGATATTCGGCCCGGACGTGTGGAGTCATAGTCGCGACGATGCGTTTAATAGAACGAACATGAGCCAAAGCCAGCAAGATGATGATCGGGACGTCGACAAAATGTTCTTAGATCTAACCAATGCCGACGACGATGATGAGGCTAAGAAGGAACGGCAACGTGAAAAGGAAAGAGTAAGCGTCACAGCTGATAGCTTCGAGGCGGAACGAAACGTGATGGATATGGAGGATTCGGACTAAACCAAGACGGACATACGAAATTCACCGCTATGACGAATATACCTTCACGCGTAATCGGACACGGATGGATGCGGCCAATAAGTCAATTGGTCGATATGAGGGAGCTTTGAAGCACCAACGCGTTAATCGGAAAAATTCCCTACGGCGTATCGGCTAGCATCTCTTTGCGCTATACTCATGGCGATGGTAGAGCAGGAAGCATACGAGGGCATCTGGCGCGCCAAACATATAGAGGCGTTGTAAGGAATGAATTCACAATCGAAAACATGGTTTTCTTCTATTTTTCCGAAAACAAAATACCTTTTCACCGTGTACCACTACAAACTCGAGGCTTAAAAGCCTCGTTGAACAACCACTGCATTAGATGGGCGTTGTTTTTCGGACTTGGTTCGGTATACCTTGCTCAGTTCAACGGAAAGAGCCGGAAGGGGGGGGACCGATACCTAACTTAGCTATTGTGAAGCTAATTGATTTCCATGACAATTGTTATTATCAATATTCCTCGATTTGATGTGTTGAGTGATCAAGTGTCTTCTGTGATTATGTTATAGTGTATGTGTGGCCTACTTACCCGAGTCCCATACCTGACAGTTATTTGAGTCAAGGAACAATGACTACCTACACACCTATTTATCTATCTACGTAGGTACCTAGGTAGTCATTGTGACAGTGAAAGGTCAAGGTCAATAGGTGAGACGAGGTCCCTGAATACCTACTTTTGTCAGTTAGATATCATAACGAGAACACAATGGATTCGGGTGATCCGGCTCTAAGTCCTCCTTGAACCAAATTAAACATGTCGTTCATCTGGCCTGGATGTGCTGGGTGAATTTTGGAGCAGTCTTGTGAGGTCTAGTCCATTTTCATTTTACCTGACAATTTTCATCGTCATACCCCTATTCATATTTTGTCTCTTTACGGCCACGACCCGTTTCTTGTGTCATTCTTTTTCATGTTATCATCTATCGTTTAAACACCATGGATTGCCAGATTCTACAAGATTCCCCTTAGCCCTGAGCCCTTACCCCTGACCCCTGACCCCTGACCTTTTATAGCTATTCACCGGTTACATATATCGTAACGTCAACGTGCTTTGGCTATGGATATAGGCCGATGAAGTCATGAACTATCGTGACAACTTGGTACCGAAGTAAAAGGATATCGCAATCCTTGACTCGACGTGTGAGCTCGCCTTGACTCTCGATCTCACATCACGTTCATCCCATAAACAGTCAGGCGTAACATAGTGTTTGTTATATATCAATGAGGGTCTCGGGCATCTCATCTAAACCTAAACTCGAAATAAACATCTTGAAATCGAGTTTTGCTTCAATTGTGCTGCCAGATCACACTCCATCTATTTTCTTTAGTAAATCCCTACTATACCTACACACAAATCAACAACACAAAAGCAAAGATGGATAATCAAGCCATGGAAAACATCGCGCTGGCTTGGGATGGTGCAGGATTAACATCCTACCTGGACGGAAATTACTTGCCGTTGACATTTGCCTGCGATAGGTTCGGGGGCATGCTTGGCATCTCTAGCGAGACATGCGAAAAGGTCAAGAAACAAGTCTTCAATGGCGGAGGTGATCCCGGTGTTCCTATTCCAAAAATACTCATCAACTTCCCGGAGTCTGACGCGGCATCCTTTTTCAACTACACTCCAGGAGGTTTGAAGTTCTTCGTCCTGGTTTGCGCTCTGGTCACCGCGTTCAACACGTCGGAGTGCGCGCAGATAGTATCGGACCTGATGGGCAATCGCCTCGATCCTGAATTCGCACAACGTCCTACTCCTGAACAGCTATGTCCACTGATATCCGCAATCGAGGCCAGATGCCAACACTCCGGATTCGCGGAGCACGTCGTCGATTCCGAGATAGAGGTCTCCCGCAGATTTCGCCACCTATACTCAGAAGCTGACTCACAATGTCGACTAAGCGCTACTCCTGATACGAGCGCCGTAGTTGCGATCATCGAGCTATTGTTGGCCCTGCGGTCTGAAAGCAACCCTGATGGCAAGCTTCTGGCGTTCCGTATCTACGCCGGCCGTTGTGCACCATGGATCGCTGCGTTCCTACACTGGTGGATGAACAAAGATTGGAAGATGTACTCACCAGAAGACAGCTCGGAAAGAAATTTACTACACAGCAAGACGAGGACCAGCATAAAGCTCGCATTACCAAAAGATACAACCTTTCCAGAGCACTTCAAGGTCAGGGCTGTCTACTCGGATACTCCCGGATTAAAGGAATGGACATTTGAGACTGGTAATGCAGAGCGATATGGCGGCCTGGTACAGATTGACACATACTTCCGTCTCATGCTCTGTACCTTCAAACTCGACCAAGGACTGGCTAACAAGGCTGCCGTGGAGGCAATCCCGTATGCCCTCAACGAAGCACGCAAGAGCCTAACAATGTGCTCCGAAGGCTGCGTGTCTCGAACCCGCTGGGGTGATGTCTGCGCGACAACCAACAAGATGATCGGCGCGAAAATGGAAATCCGACAACAAGAATACTACGCCGGAACAGACGTGCACGACATATCCACGGACCGGTTCGAGCCGTTCCCCGAGCGCCGGGACATCAACCGAATCCTACGTCTCGTGGAGGGATGCGAGGAGAAGCACATGCAGGACATGAGAAACTTACAGGGAAAGAGAAACTTACACGGCAAGAGAATGTCGGACCCGAGAGGCAAGCGAATTAACCACCAACCTGAAGCGAACGCATTCTTGACAGGCCCGGCACACGAGGGCGAGCGTGAGAAGTGGACGCGCGGATGCTTTGAGACACAGTTCCCGCCTGAGATACCGCCAAAGCTCAAAAGAATATTCAGGGAGCAGATCGCCCATGTGGCCGCTACGATCCTGGCGCTGTCGCTCTTCAAGGACTCCGAGAAGCTTCTGGTCCGACCCGATCCGTTCATATGGCAGAACGCTGCCGTGAAGCCGAGTACGGTTATCTCGGCCATCTGCCGCATCCTCGAGGGAGACGAGGGATGTTGCGATGTCACGGAGTGGCACCTCGTGTGCAGGATGCTGACTGGCGAGAGTGTGCACATCGAGGGTTCAGACGAGAGCTTGAAGCCGCAGACGATCATCTCGTGCGATGCCGGGCAAGCTGTCTGGCCGGCCGTCGCACTTGGCGGTGTACTCCCCAAGAGCGACGAGAGCTACCTGCGAATGCACTGGCACCGGGGCAACATTTACGACGACACCACCCACGAACGCATCCACAGGGTCATCGGCGCCGACTCCCGCGTCGTCCCCACCGA
This sequence comes from Jackrogersella minutella, assembly GCA_022578535.1. Classification (NCBI taxonomy): domain Eukaryota; kingdom Fungi; phylum Ascomycota; class Sordariomycetes; order Xylariales; family Hypoxylaceae; genus Jackrogersella; species Jackrogersella minutella. The sequence goes on from MU388240.1 coordinate 162,076, forward strand.
GGTGCCTCGAAGCACGTTCGAAATCCCCGAAGACCTGATCCTCCCCCACATCTCGGCGAGCAAGCACAGCCGAGTCGAAACATCCTACATCACGAAGACCAGAAACGGCCTGGCGGTCCTGTACCTAGGCCTAGCCATGTACAGGGACCACGACGGCGTCGCCGTCCGCGAGGGCTGGTCCGACCCCGGCGGCATCCTCAAAACCCTGGCCTCCGCGGAGCTCATCAAGGACTGTCGACACCCCTTCGACACCGTGATGGACGTCCCCGTCGCGCTCCCCCCGGCGCGCCCCGACGTGTACATGTGTCCCCCGAACGACGCGCTGCCGTGGTACTGGGACTGGGCGGGCCGGGCCGACGGCGACGACGATGATGAGGACGGGACCGTTGGCGCCATGTTGGAGCACGCGTGCTCGGAGGCGGGTGCCGGGTCCCCGCCTGGCAGTGTGGCGGTGGTGCCGGTCGCGGGGAACGAGGCGATGCGGTTCGTTGCGCTGGCGAAGCCGGTGGGTGCGCATGTGGCTGTTAGGCGAAACGCTTGTGTGGCGTGCTGTGTGTGGTTTTGTATGCGGCATGGGTATACGATTCTTGTGTTGTAGGGGGTTGAGCTAGGTAGGAAAGGGAGGGTAGGAGGGGGAGGGGGAGTAGTGAAGGGGGGAGTAGTGGAGTACAAGGACAGAGAAGAGAAGGATTGATCGCTTCGAACTAGGCTTTACGGATGAATAAGGGGCGTTACTTGTGCAGGTATAAATCACATACCTAGGAATAGTCAATGGCTAGAGCTTAGCTACTCTGGGTACGATCTCGAACTTCATTAATCACATGCGTGTAATGTCTGCTATTAACTAGAGGTCGTCCTTGGCTTCTCTGGAGACCCAGGGGGGCCGATGACTTGCATACACTTGCTTGAAGATGCAATTATGGAGAATATCTTGCAACATTCTCTTTACATTATTCGATTCATCTTCAGTGCTTCAATAATTATGCTCCCTTCGTATCCCTATCCTTCGTCATTCTAGTCTAGCCAACTACCTACCTAATGTAAGCTTCCTTCTTCATCTTTTCCTGCTCATGTGGTGGAACATATAATAACAATATGGGCAACCAGTTCGTAATAAGAGAACTAGCAGCGAGTTACCTTGGTACTATCTCTATTATTCCTGATGTATTAGCACGTTATGCTGTGTTCCTTCACTTAAATTTGGAGATTCATATTCGTCCCTGGGTCCTTTATTTCGTGTTGACTTCCAGCAATATTAGGAAAGCCATTAACTCTTAGCATAATAAGTAACCTAATGTTAAAGATTGATTGGTTCAACATTATTACTGGAATATTCGTAGTTCATAGGACTGGGGGGGATAAAAGAGGAACTAGTAAATTTCAACTGATATAATAAAAATGTATCGATTGACTGATGATATAGAGCCTCGAAGTATACCAAGTACCTAGGTAATTTGAATTGACTCTTCCGTAATTCATGGGTATCGTAAAAAAAAACCAACTCCAGGTCCATGTAAGAGTCCAGAAAACTGCTCTGTAGCCTTGATATCCTCAATTGACGCCAAGTCTGTGACTTTCCCCAAGATCAATTATGCCCTGCCATCCTTGTGATATCTCCTTCATGTCTTAATTCTCATATCCATTCTAAGGCTGAGAATTGAAATCATATCCGGACTGCCATCCGGAATTATATTCGCCCGAGCCATGGATTGGCTGGCTACCGTAGGAGTTCATGAAACTGGTGGGAGTATCACCTATCGTGGCATGAGAATGGCCTCCGTGGACCAACGGGGCCAATTGTGTCTCATCTGTGAAGTGGCTTCCCTGACCCGTCGACAAGATGTCGTCCAGGGGCTCGTCAGGTGGAGTGACGGCTGGTTGCTGCGGCCCAACGAACATGTTTAGGGTAGCATTCTCTACCGCTAACTCTTCCACCTTCTTCTGCGCCTCGAAGAGCTGTGTTTGTGAGTTCTCGTACATGCTCTTCCAGTACTCTATGTTGCTCGTTGCCGTTTTCCGGAGTTCGCTGTTTTGTATCCGAGCATTCCTTAAATCGGTCTCCAGCTCGATGACCCGAGCCTGGGAGCTCTGTAGCTCCTTCTTCTGGGAAGAGACTCGCTTCGGCTTTTTGAAGTTGGCGACCTCACCCTGGAGCCGGGCGCAATGTAGCCGCACGAACTGCAGGTCCTCTACGTTCTCCGCGTAGACCTTCCGAAGCTCTTTGCCCTCCTCTTTGACTTGCTCAAGTTGGGTTTGTAGGTCCCTTATCGAAGGGGTTTCTAGATGGCCCGAAGTATTTTGGATTTGGGTGGGAGTGTATCCATAATCACCCGTAAGGGTATGTTCCATGGTGTATTGGAAAGCCATCTTTATTACTAGATGGTTTTCGTGAACACTGCAGTTGTTCTAAGAGTTAGTTTCTATAACCCGAGGATTGAATAGACGTAGTATATTAGGTAATTTACTAACCTTGGGTTATAAGAGCGAAAAAAACGGGGGGCGGAAGAGGCGTACGGTTATAGGGGTCTCTCCTATTAGTTAATGTATTAGTATTTTTATTCCAATTTCCTTGTCGTAGATTAAAATCGGTGACTTACAGAGTCCCTAATTAATGTTGAGTACTGGTAGATTATATCTCTTCAATACCTGGTCTTGTGTAGAGTAGATGTTTAGCTGGGCGACTTTTGAGCCCAGTCTATGCGGGTTACCAAGGTAACAAGGCGATAATAGTTTAGGATGTTTGTTAGAAAGATACTGAATATCTGGTGGTGTGTATTATGGTCAAATAGGTATATAATTATATACCTATTTGGTCTAGCGAATGTTGTGTGGGCGAAGAGAGATGACCGGGGACTTTCTGGTTAAATAAAATTATCGTATAGGTTTTGGTTGTGTCGCGACTAAATCAATCCAATGAGGGATGAGTTAATAATATGCTCAAACTGACTTGGACTGGTTGTGATGTATCGCGGGTGGTATGACGAGGTTCTAGAAAATAGTATAAACCAGAAAGGGGCGAAAGGGTATTGGTTGGTGTGAGAAGGATAGAGGGAATGTGGTTATAGTATGAGACTGAATGATACCTTTAATGAAAGTTTGGAAAGATGGTACTAAAGTAAAGTTTAACTTCAGTTTGGTGAGAGAATTGAGTGGTATATATAACTTAGGTAAGAGAGAGGTATGGTGGTGAAGATGATTAAATATCATAACTACCTAGGTAGGCTTTTATGCCTTAACCTACCTAGTTGTTTTACTCCATACAATTGGGCTCCTCAGGCATTATTACGAACTTAAAACTAAACCTTAGTAGTCAGAATCCGCATTAGCTTGCAAACATTTTCTCGTTCTTTCCGATAAACATAACCTCAACGAGTGACAACCCAGAAGCATTTACCACCTGCCCTATGCTCAATTGACGCAGGGACCACGGGATGCCATTGCCGCACAGTAAAAGTTTCAGGAGTCATAAACAGTACTCAAAGTTTGTGTTACCTTTTTGGACATTTCGAGGAAGAAACCCCTTTTCTATCTCTTATCCTTATTCTTCCTTCCTATTTTTCTCTCTACCTTTTTTTTCTTTTCTTTTCTTTTTTTTAATTACGGCCACTGATTGTGAGGTATCAAAGATACGCCCTTTTTTTTTACCTTTCTATCATTACTACATATTCGTCGATGCGTTTCGCTGTTCTATTCATGGTAGCCATCACCATATAAGCATTACAACATTGTGAATATTCATCTTCAATATTCTGATCATTTGTATTTCCGATTACTAAATACTCTTCAAACTATCTAGGTATAAATGTATCAATGTTATTTTATTATTGAATAGGTTAACACGAGCTTCCCTAATAGAAACATTCAAACATAGGATTACCCCCTTTTCACAATCACATACGATTACGTAAGCGAGCAACAGAGTCATACATACCCCATGAGCAGAGAAATCGAGCTTCGGTATATACTTCAATATAATATCGTCGTACCAATCGTAAATACAAGAATAAAACATGATGACCCAGCCTCAGAAAAAAGCAGGCGATGTGGTCTTTGTGATATATACACGCGCGTATCGTACCGTCCCCTATTCAAACATCCATATCGCACCCAGCGCTCTCAACCATCCCGATCCAAAATTCAGCTATGTTCAAATAGCACCCCGAGCAGCTTACGCCGAAGCAACGCACTGGTAGTAGTACGGGTTCTGGCTCTTGCAAGCACCCTCGGCACAAGCCGTGGGGCCGGCGAAGTTGCTGCCGCCGCACTGCCCGTAGAGGCTCTGCGCACCGACGGCGCCGGTAGCAGCCGCAGACGTGGTCGCGGCGGCCGCGGTGGATGTAGCAGCGACCGAGGTAGGAGAAGCCGCGATCGTGGAGGTAGCAAGAGTGGTCGGGCTAGCAGCCACAGCACTCGAAGTCGCGGCCGCGCTCGAGGTCACCTGCTCCTGGGAAGACGCAGCGGCGCTGGTCGCGGCAGCCGAAGTACCGGCCGCGGTGGTGCTGGCGCCCGATCCGCTCGTCGGGTCGGCAGCGGCGCCGCCCCCTGTCGCGGTGCCGGTGGCCGTAACAGCCGACTGGGACTGGGCGACGGAGGCAGAAACACCGGCGATCAGGGTAGGGCCGGGGATGGTGTACGAGATGCCGGTGGTGTAGATGTTGATAAGAATACCGGGGTCCTCGGGAGTGTAGAGCTCAGTGCCCAAAGTGCCGGCGGGGACGTCGGTGCCGTCGCCCGTGACCTGGAGGTTGAAGCACTGGGGGTAGGCCTGGGCGCCGTTGGCGGAGCCGGCGCTGTGCAGCGCGATGGTCTCGTGGCGCAGGACGTAGTTGCCCGCCTTGATGCTGGCGGGGATCTGCACGAGCCAGGTGTTGTTGTTCTGGATCAGCTGGTCGGACCCCCAGAACCCGTTCGTGGCCGAGTCGTCGATGAGCCCCACCTCGTCGATCTTGAAGAATTCGATCGTTGTCTTGTCCACGCTGTCGAAGTCGCCGTTCACCGCGCCCAGGTAGTCCATCACGGGCCCCTTGTGGCTCTCCGGCCACGCGGTCCAGGAGATCGACACGCTGTCGCCCGCTGCGACCTGCACGGAGCCCCCGGAGCTGGCGCTCTTGTGGCAGACTATGTCCGCGGCTCCGAAGCTGTCGGGGGCTATGAAGCCGTTGTCGGTCTGGTCGGTCGTCCAGCCGACTACGGTAGGCGGGTCCTGCTGGTATGGAAAGGTCGTTGGATCGTAGCCTTGGAATTGAACGCCATTGATCGTGATGTCCTGGACGTGTCCGTGTGCCGAGACATAGGTGGCTGAGATCAGAGTCGCAACCGCGAGGGAGATCTTCATGTTGCCCATGGTTGCTATTTATGACAGAAAAATTGGGGTTGAATATAGTTCAGTGTCGTAACTGAGCGAGAAGGTAGAGGAAATAAAATTGTACGAACAAAGTTAAGCTGTATCGGTCAAGATAGCTGTTCTCACCGGGAGGTATTGAAAAGAATGACTTAATGCAAAAGAATGATAATAACGAAAGGATAGTGAATTCAACTTTGGAAGTCGATGGTGATGGTAAGAGAGGATTCCCTAGATAGACGTGGTTCATCCCATATTTATATAGATTTGACTGCGAGCAGCAAGGCGAGTGGTGTTGTCGTATGGTACCTTCTGCTGAGCAAGGATCGATACGCCTTATGCATCGAGATGTATATTTTCATACAAATTCGTATGATATGATACTCGAAGTCCACATATATTGGGCTCGTTTTAACGTTGGATATGTATCTCGCTAATAGTTCCCGTCCTCTCCCCTGAGTGCAAGTACTGCGGACATCTATCCCGTCAGCGATCATATAATTGCAGTCCTCTAAGATCCACTAGCACCCAGCCTCAAGATGATGTTCCGCTATATCGAAGGAATGGAGATGCAGGTTTCGACACAAGGTGATGGTGGTGACATCTCTAAGCGAGAAAATAAAAGCTTTGATTGGTCATGTTGGAGGCCAACCCCCTACTCCCAACACCCATGTCGTCCGATGTTAAGGGTAGCATTGTAATCATAATACCGGTCGTGAGCCAGCGATTCGGTTCTGTGGGGCTAGCACTCAGACGCCTCGTCATGTTATGCCTTGGCGGTTAATGCGATAATTTGAGCTCTGCCTGAGGCACGGCCAGTATGGTGTTGTAGAAAAGAATAGAAGATCTGACTGGTGAAATTATCTTGAAGAAAATAACATAGACTTATCACGATAAATGACATAGCAAATTTTCAACAAGCTTTTTCTAATAGCATGTATTTGCTCGGTAAATCTGGGACATCCACTCTATGTTGGCTCATAATTTCTCAGGCACCCAGAATAAGCAAGAAGCATGGTCATGATAGATCGGTCAGCTTCAACTGAGACCATGCTGCTAGGCTGTCGAGGAGGCAATCTCTAACACGCCTGAAGCCGCGACTAAATTAAAAGGTGCTAGAAAACGTAATCTTGGCCCGGCCTCACCATCGATAGCCGCTCAGCTGCTGTTAAGGTCCCATCGTGGCACGACCCACGGCAGAGCCGCGAAGGGGGGAGTCCATCATAGTAGCCCATTATTCGTGGAAATTCGTCCCGACAGCCGAAAAAGTTAGGTTCGCCCGGCCGATATTTATGTATGAACCATAAAGTTTTATGCGAGGCACCTTAGTATGCTGGGCAGATCCGGTTCAAGTTGCCCTCCCTTTTTTTTTGTGTTGTTAAAATCTCAAGGATTAAAGTTAGGAAGCGATGCGAATCAGCGGGGGATCAGCCGCGGGATGTGAAGCAAGGTAAAGTCTCCACATCGGCCCCTGCGTCGATCTTATTACTCCACTTTACCGTTTCGGGTGGCCGTAAATGGAATCGGGACCCCGGCCGGTCTTTACGCTATGCCACCACATCAGATCGTGGTTATGGTTTAAGGGGTTAAATTCTAAAGAAAAAAAATGAAATTTTTTAATAAGATTCGGAATTTCTTTTTCTTTCTTTCTTTTCTGAAACACGACAGCCATTTTCTCTGGTTGAGATTACGAATGCGAATTATCGCTTACGATTATTAGCACTGTGGTAGACGGCTGGTCGTCCGATATTTGGTGATGTGGTGAACAAGTGGTGCGAACATGTCGGCGTGTTCCCATTAACATGGATTGCCTTTTTGTTTCATTTCATAACGTGATCATGTATGGAACAATAAAAGGGAAATTGAGGTATTTACCCATTCGTATACTAGTAGTAGTTTGACAAGAGCGCAATCGATGTTGACTCAAGCGGGGAATTCTCAGGTTCGGGGCTGTCGCTGAATACTATTAGTTAGTGTAGTCAAATAGGACATCTCAGACAAGAATTGGCTTGGCATGTTGGGCATCAACGTCCTCATCAAAGTTGAGAGTAGACTGATTTTAATTGGTCTATAAACTTTTCCAAAATTTGTACATACAATCCCGCAGAGGCAGAACCTGAATCGTACAATATGAATAGGGGATATCGTGCCGTATCTCGTGAAGTACTCTTGATCCGCTTTTCGCGCGCGCATAGAATCCATGCTGAGTAGGGAATAGCCGGTCCAAAGGGCAGCACAAATCAACATCAACACCAAAAACTCCATTCGTTTCTTCTTAACTTTGGTGCGGACACCAGAAGGCCAATGCTTGTTTGTCCGTCGAGCGACGAAAGTCGCTCAGAACTCACCCTCGCCGCCACCACCAGCCACCCCAGCCGTCCACAAGCCTACGAGGCCCCACCAGCTGACCTTCCACCCTCTCCAGAGACCATCGAAGCCCTGACCTTTCCTGTATATCACGTCCGCCGCCTTGGGCGACTTCGCCTTCCTGCCGCGGGGAGGAGCCTTAATCTTCGCCGCGACAGCTCGCGAGCCTTCCTCAGCCACTATGGTGTACATCGTGCTGGCTACCCCGTTGTATCGCCCCGGTTGCACGATGGTGTCCATCTTTCCAGTTTCATCGAGAGCCTCCAGGTATAGGGGCTCTGTCAGCACCGCTACTTGGCCGCGGCGCAGGACGGTTTCCAGGGGCAGCTTGACGAATAGAGACGCGCAAGAGGTGCAGAATTTGGCTATCGAGAAGGTCATAGGGGATTGCTCGCGGTCGATGAGGAACTGAGAGCGGAGCACGAGGGGAGTGGATAAGGTGAGGAACGGGTGGACGAGGGAGTTGAGGACGGTGGGGGCTAGCAGGGATTGCGGGCACAACCACGAGGGGAACGATCGCAAAGTGGCCAGAGTACGGCGTGGGCCACGTCCAGTGGATGTGACGATTAATCGTGTTCTCACGAGGTCGAGTGGCGCTAGTATCAAGCCCGTCGTGACTGCGGCTGCGGCGGCGACGCACAAGGAGGCCCAGGGATAGGGCGATGCGATATCGACCAACCTGTCGACGTCGTCCTTAAGTCCTAAATCCGGAACATTTAGCAGGGCACTTAGGAGACTGCGCGACCAGTTCTCTAGCAGTGACTGTAGCACCGTGTATAGAAATGTAGCATTCGTCCCTTTCCAAACACCCCAAGCTGACTCTTTCGACCACAGTTGCGATATCACATCAAATATGGAGTCAGGTCTTCGGAGAGACAACTGATGTTGTGGGACGACTGTGGGCCTCGTCGGAGATTTCGGAGAGCCTGGAGGCGATGACCCCCTCCTCTTGTGCCGCGTGGACGGCGTAGGTGTATATGGCATATTGGAGGTGAAGTATGCAGATTCCTCCGCATCAGAGTCGGACTCGGCACCCTGCAAGTTGATCAGCACGTGCAGATTCATAGCTGCAAGTCATAGTAAACTGCGAAATATACCTCGTCCCATACGGAGCGCTTTGGGTTGAGAAGATCCGAATCAGCAAGGCCCGGGCTGTCAAGGCTCGGGCTATCAAGGCTCGGGCTCATGAGATTTGGTTTTGGCTTTTTTGTAGCTTCTGGGACATTTAAACCTCCAAGATCATCTTGGATCCTCACTTGCAAAATCGTCTTGGCTACCTCGAAAGGTTGGGCCATCAGCACGGAGGTGTACTTCCATAGTAGCTCGTCTATAAATGACTTAATAGACTGGACAGCTGATGGTGAGAAGTCATCCAAGTGATCCTGATAGTCTATATCTGGGAAGATATCCCGCGCCCTCGAGGTGTATTTATTTGATGTGGTCGTGGTTGCTGTCGTAGTTGTCACATTTCCGTGGGAGAAAGGATTCGGTTGGGAGGGAAGGCTTTCGACCTGTTCCCCTATAGAAGGCGGTATGTAATAAGGGCGCAACGGGTTTACGCCTTCTCTCGGTGAAGACATATCGAGTAGGATTCGGACGTTTTATCGAATTATGCGGTGAGCATGATATATCGTGAAGGATACAAATATTGTTCATCGGCGGAGAGGGAAGATTGTCTAAGCGGTATTAGGTAAGGTGGGAGAGGTTGGGAGGTGGGATATGCATGGTGGCACGATTTGATGTGCATGACGAAAATACAAAAATACAAAAAAAAACTACAAAATTATTGCAAATTTGATCTAACCCCGCTTATCGATAAGATAAGAAGAGATCGGGCGGGCTCACCTCCAGCTGCATCAATGCCCAGGTGGATTCCCAGGTGTTGTTGTACAACTCGTGCTGCAAGTGTAAAGAATTGGGTCTCGGAGTTAAATGATGAGGGGGAGCTGCAACCGGTCGGTCGCCGGCCGTAAAATCGATTATCGGCCCCTCGAAGATTTTAATCGGAGCTAGATTCTAATTCGCTTTCTTCTCATTCGTCGAATTCTATCGTGTCGCATTACTGGAAGAACCACCATACATCCTAGTTCATTATTTTTTCTTCCTCTTGTTAGATGCGAAGCAGTTTACAATCTCCAATCTCCAATTCATATGCTTGGTTATTCCTTACGTAGAAAGAGTAATGCCGCAATGACAGCCTTGCGCTGGCGAAGATAACCGTACGAACAAACTCCGTGTTTCTTTTACTACTGCTGTTCTAGAGCTTGATATCTATAGCACGAGTGGTTTCTCTTCTTTTTTTTATCCCACCTTCTCGCCGACATCACCGAGTCCTCCAGTCGCAGTCTCCAGACGTTGCGTCCACACAATGACTACACCTCGAATACTCGCTCGAAGCTTACAAAAGCTTCGATGCTCCTCCTTCCAACCCTTATCACAATTAAGTCGACCTGCGATCTCGACATGCGGTAGGATAAAGTCCAATTCACCGATAATATGTCATTCTCGAGCCGCTGCCTTGCTGTCACGACGGTTCAGCACATCTCCTTTGCGTCAGCATGGTCATATACATAAGCCGAACCCCGGCGAAGAGTATGACCTAACATGTTTATCATATAATACCGCAAGCTAATACTCAACCAGACTCTACGTGACATTTATCGACAAGGAAGAAAAAGAGCACAAGATAGCCGTGGCGGTAGGAGACAATTTACTCGACATAGCACAAGCATATGACCTGGAGATGGAAGGAGCATGTGGAGGATCATGCGCATGTTCGACATGTCATGTAATTGTCCTCGACGAGGATTACTACGAGAAGATGCCCGAGCCTGAAGACGACGAGAACGATATGTTGGACTTGGCCTTTGGTCTAACCGAGACGAGTCGACTGGGGTGCCAAATCATCATGACAAAGGAGCTAGATGGTTTAAGAGTTAAGCTACCTTCCATGACGAGGAATCTTCAAGCAAGCGATTTCAGTTCGAAGCAATGAAGCATATGAAAACTTGACAAGTATAGGACGGAAAAGAAAGGGACTACCTATTGGCAATGGGTGCATTGTACCGATATAACGCAGTGCAAAACAGTAGCGCGATGACAGCGTGAAAATGGGCGGCTGGATGATCATTGTGCCATAAAATGTATTATACTCGCAGCAAAATAGCTGGCGTCAAGATAGACCGAACCCCAACTCTAACGAGGTCATGTTCATGAAGCAATTGGTATCATTCCATGTCATCTGAGTGTATAAGATAATCCACATATACACCGGCAAGAAGCTCAAGCTTCCTCTATTGCGCCTTTCTTCAGTTTTCCACCACCTCCAGCAATAAGGTCAAGGAAACCTTGTCGGCTCATCTCGTTGACCTTCTCCTGGCGCCTTTGCACGCCAACTATGCCGTCCTTCCTCGTATCCTTCTCCGCTTCGGCGGCTCTCTCTTGCGCCTCCCTGACAGCTCGGAACAGCATAATGACACCCCTATGCGCGACCTTCCGTAGCCGTTTCTCCGTCTGCTGGATCTCCTGCGTGGTTGTCTCATGCTCTCCCGTCGCCTCGTCCACGTTGCCAACTAGGACATCTCTCACTCGGCCCTTCTCTTGCGCCAAGCGCTTCTGTTCGCGTAGATGTCTCCGCGCCTTGGCTTCCAGCGCACTGTCGACAGCTTCCTTGGCGGCTTGATGGGCCTCGGCGCTGCGCGAGAGGACCGGGTCCGCGCGCCGCGCATTGGAGAGCTTGGTGGATAGAATCTTAGACATGGACATCGCGAAGGCGTCGGGGTCATTGCGTTTTGATTTGGACTTTTTGGTTCTTGACTGGTCACCATCTGATTCTGTACCTTCCTCTCCGTCGTCGTCAATGTCATCTTCGTCCTCATTATCTTCTAATTCCTCATTTGAACCTTCGTCTTTAGGCGCATCGCGAGCAAGTTTCTTTGCTGGTAGCTTCCGCTGTTTCGTGGGATGTCTCACGCGCGCCGTATCGATATCTGATTCTGAGTCGGATCCTGAGCCAGAATCTGACCCGGATGGAAGATCGTCTACTGCGATATTGTCGAGATCATCTTCGTCCGAGTCGAGCAGGTTTACCGGTCGGAACTCAGGATTGGCGCCCTCTTCCTCCGAATCGCTGTGATACTGATACTGGGGGCCCTTCCTTTGCTTTTTGTATGGTCTTTGCGACTTTGACTTTGAGTTAACATCTTGACGATTTCGCTTTTTGGTGTTTGGCCCGGCCATTGTATTGACGATACGTATTTTGATATGTGCTGGATGTGTAAGTCTTTGGTGAAAGTAAAAAGTCGCCAACTTTTTTTTAATCAGAAAACTTCAATTGCAGGGAAGTGCCCCACTTATGAACTATCTGATAAGATGGGACTAAAGTTGACCGCCCTGACCGCTTACCTGAGAAATGCCAAATACAAAAGAACCTTGGAATTCCATTAAAACTTCACCCTATCAAATAAGCTTAAAATTAATAAGATAAGCAGCTATTCCAGAATACATTTCCACATTTCAAATATTCATCAACGTCGTCAAGGAGAAGGAATGAATGCAATGGGTGAAGGTTAATTCTGAACCCTCACTTCGTAGATGGGGCTCAGAATCCGTTGCCAAGCATTGCTAGTGAAGGCATCCACTCGTTATTTAATAAGAGACCAACTTCAACCTCAATGCTCGATTCGTTTTACAACCTTTGTACATTCATTTTCTCGCCCAATTAATATCGCTCCCTCTTATTCTTCTCTCATTTATATATAATAATTCACATTGTACAATATAATCTATCATCTAATACATAATCCATTGAACTAAAGAGGGCGGCATCAAGCCTAGTAAGAGGTCATTCAGGGGTGGCAAACGGCACGAACAATCTCAAGGACACAGCTAGTCAAGGGCGCAGAATATTTCGGAATTGACATAAACATAGTTCTATGCACGTATAGGGTCAAAATATCATCGATCCTTCGACAAGGCGAGAATCGAATACGGATATTCCCCTTTCTCTGGTCACATCGAAACGATGGCTGGCATTCTGGGAAGCTACACTGACAACACATGCAACTCCCACAACGCGCTGCGCAATATATCCGGATATGCCTGCGGCGTAACTTTCTCCTTCAAGGATACGGACGATCCTCCAGACATGCACTACGCGGTAGTATCTCTGCAGGAATGCTGTGTCAAGGTAGATCAACCTGTACTGCGTATACCCGGCAATACGGGTTGCGAAATGCAGTTCTGCAATGTTCCCATAGTCACCTCCTCTTACACAGATACCATCGGTGGCGGCTACACCATGGGCTCCGGGACTGCCACTCAAGCGCCCGCGCCCAGCGTAACCGAGGGCGTTCAGGTTGGTTGGCCTAAGAATGTCGAGAATTGTATGGCGTTCGTATATGAAGGTGACCTACCCGATGATGTTGCGAAGGATATCTCCAATGCGGGTAACTGGTGTGTCGCCCGGATGTATGACGAAGATCTGTCCCCGTCCGAGGTATCGGCTGCTGTGACGGCGAGCCCTGCTCCACCGAGTTGGACATCCGCGGCGGTAGACCCGTGGGAGGCTGCATCGGCAAGTACTACTGCGAGTCCTACGTCGAGTAGCGGACAAGGTAAATATGCCGATCGGTGGACATCGGGCGGTGTGAGAATATGGGCTGTCGCTGCGTTGATGACCTTGGGTCTCGCTGTTGCGCTATAATGCTAGGACCAGACATTATATGCTCACATATAGTATCATTACTACCTACCGCCAAACTTATGCAGTGGATGTCAAACGGATTGACACGACTGCGCCTTGTGTTGATTCTAGATATCGGAGATCACGCGCACCGCATCAAGATCCGCCAGCAAGCATCTTAGAGGCTTTCGTCGTCCTTTCGTCGCATTACGGCGACATCTCTTTCCTAATAGCGTTTTATTAATCGTCGATGGCGCTATTTGAGATTTTTATTATTCGCTCCTGACAATCTTGCTATACCTCATCGCAACTTACCGGAGGATTCATCACATAAAAGAGCAACGTGATAATCCATATATTTACATCGTCATATCTATACCGAAGGTATAAATGAACATATAATCCTATTATGAACAAAGTGGTAAAAAATCAACATCATGCTCTATTGAAAGATTACCGATACAGCACATACAGCCACAACTATAAATACCATACATAATATTTAATAATAAACAGCCACGGCTTAGATGACGATCGACCTATCTTATGGCAGTCAATAATCCCCGATGCGGGGCAGACAACAGCGGGATTCCTCCACTTGCCTCCCTTGGGCTGCTTTAGAGACTCCCAAAGAGGAAGTTGAATGTGGAACGTTGCAATCAATTGGTCTTTGCTTTCTACAACATATTTCATATTAATATGGGAATATGGGAATCTCCCTCTCTACCATTTCAACTTACCTCTGAGTAGCTCAAATGCCGCCGACACGACCGCATGGTTCAAATTAGCACTTACCTAGGTACTTGAGACAAGGTACCGATCTAAGTGAGGAACAGACGCGTGTTTCCTCGCACTATTTGTGCAATTCCTGCTGAGAGCGCCTTGCAGCAATGTGGGCGACCGCACTTGTCGGTGGCGTCTTGCTTGCCGCGAATCTAGCGTGCGCCCAGTCACAAAATGAGACAGGGCAGCATCCGGGATGGCCGCGATGGTGTGGTAAGGTATACGAGAGTGGGTATCCGTCTTTTGAGCCAGGCGGCCACACAACGGAGCCAGCGCTTATCAACGCGGACGGCTCGCCAAACCTGTATGTGCAGTTCAAGCCACGGCACAGCATCTACCTAGAAGGAGAGACGAAGGGTTCATTCGTTGTCAATGCGGCGCTATCATCCTGGTATGGCGAACCGTGGAAGAATTCTACGAGCGACGGAGGATCCGCGACGGAACCGTTCACGGAGTTATTCTTCACCATCAGTTTAGCATCTGGTAGCGACAGCAGCACGCCTCTGACAAAGGGCAGCATGAAGATCAACACGACTGAGACCAACTTTGATTTCGACCTGTCCGGGTTCGAACCACGTGCAGCTCCTTACGAGGTGGTACTCTCTGCGGCGTCGAAATCTGGTGATCAGACCTATTCGGCGAACAGTTCATTCCGGTACTTACCGGACATCACTCCGGAAGGGAGTGCAACCAAGATCGACAATCTAAACGGCGGACTACTGTTTCGGAATGCGCAGACGGGCGGTGCTTTCATTCCACTGCTTCCATACGGATTCTATGGTTTGTATAATGGATCTAACAGCACGACCGAAAGCGACGCGTTTGTGAGTGAGTACTCAAGTGATGGAAAGGGCCTCAACGGGATTGTCTCACTAGCGGGCTTCGCCGATACAAACCCGGTATATAATAGCATGGACGCATCAACCATGCGCTTCATGTTCGACTTGCGCAGCTCGTATAAGAACCTCACTGAGGTCCAGCAGCGAGTAAATACTATTAAGCGTCATAGTTCGCTCTTCGCATATTGGACAGCTGATGAGTAGGTCTTGGTTTCCGCTCATATCACGGTGGTAGATGCTAAATATCCTAGGCCCGATGGCTGGCAAGTCCCCTTCGACGTTACCCCTGCGGCACAGGAGCTCATCCACGAGCTAGATCCGTACCACCCAGTAGCCGTAACACTCAACTGCCAGGACTACTACTTTGGAGAGTACTCCGCCGGTGGAGATATCCTAATGGCGGACCCGTACCCGATCGCGATCAATAGTACCTTCTCGAAATGGGGTACAGCTTGTAATTCTACTCTTGGGGACTGCGGCTGTGACAATTGTAAAGGCAACGTCCAAGACGTATCCAGTCGGCTCGATAATCTCATCCAGTACGAGAAGTGGCTCGGTCGTTGGCCTCTACCCAAGTTCCACAACCCACAAGCCTTCCACGGCGAGGATTATTGGTTCCGCGACCCAACGCCTGCCGAGGCCTTCGTCATGAATGCCCTCGCTTTCAACCGCGGCGCCGCGGGAATTTTCGCCTGGACTTGGCCAACCAGCCAGGAGCTATTTGATGCTCATTCGCAGATGGCGAGCGTAGTTACAAACGCACCCGTGCTTGATTTCCTACTCGGCGGTCGACCTGACGGAACGATCCAAATCGCTGACCAGCCACTCGTCGATATATCCTACTGGGTGAATGGTACCCAAGTGATGATCAGTGTTGTAAACGGGGCGTACGATGACGTCGGTGGCTCGCCATCTATATCCCTACCAGTAGCTGCTACTGACATCACCGCCGTGCCGTTTGGTGGACTGCAGTGGGAATTGTCAGAGGGTCGGCTTACAGTAGAAATACTACCAGCTATGTCGGCCAATCTCATCATCCTCAATTGAGCCCAGATGGAGTGCGCATATTACTTAGCCTAATGTTTCATAATGATAAGAATTCCGATGCTTTTCTAAATCCGATACCCGAACCAATCACGACCACATACTGTTGCGCAGGCTTCGATGTTCGATCGCGAATGGTTGCACCTGTGTTATGGCTTTAGGTAGGATTCTAGACCCGCCATTCAGAGGCAAAGTAACCTTATGTAGCTTCTTACCTAGGTACCTTTCGTCACCTTTCAATATCCTGTTCTATACGGCACGGAATGGGATGTATGCGGGGTTTGTCGATATGATTCAGGTTTCCTAATCTATAGGATACTCCTCATAGTCAATGCGTAAGAAACGTCCGCTCATGTTTGTGGTGTTTCTCGTATCTTCATATGCCTAACTAATTTAACGATTTACTTATACAAGGAGCGTGAGCTGTTTGAACACTCCCGCCATTCAAGTAAATTCTCCTGTTCAACATGCTTCTCTTGTCACATCTCGACTTTGGCCTCTTCTCTCAAGACCATGCCTCCCAGGCCGCTCTAGTTTCAACACTTCTAGGTGTCGTGTTTCATCTCACCATTTTACAAATAAAGAATATAGAGTACTCTATGTATCGGATACTCGCAGCTATCCCTTTAACTGTCTTTGGACTTTCTGTTCTCTGCTCTCGCAATGGGTTTCCCCTTCCTGATGTTTTTACGAGAGTGTCTATCCTTGTGGTTAGTTTTAGTGTGGGATTGTTTTCTAGTATGATCATTTACAGATTGTTCTTCCACCGACTCAAACGGTTCCGTGGGCCACTTGATCTCAAGACCTCTCGTTTATTTTCGGCGCTCAGGGCATCAAGAAAAGTTCAGTACGGGAAGGTGGTGGCCGGGCTACATGATGAGTACGGTGACTTTATCCGGACAGGTAAAGGAGTCAATCGTATTTCCTGACAATCGAATATTGGCTAAGCAAATTTGCACTAGGTCCACGAGAGTTATGTATTGTTCGAAAGTCAGCTGTCGCAACCATATACGGCCCAAATTCTAAGTGTAGCAAGTCGACATGGTACGGGCACTCCGATTGGGAATCTAAGAAGTCCGCCATCGTCGCCACCAGGGACCCCGATGACCATCGGCGAAGGCGTAAGGCCTGGGATAGGGGGCTCTCGACAAAAGGTAAACCAATAAGCACTCCGCACCACATCGCTCGAGAATTGGGAATATGCTAAACTCTCGCGTGACAGCAATGCAAATGTATGAGCCCCGAATCAAATCTCTAGCTAAGAAATTTATCTCCGAAGCCTCTCATCGAAAGGGACCATTAGACGGGACAGATTGGTCCACGTATCTTGCCTTCGATACTATGGGTGAAGTCGGGTTGGGAGAAAGCTTTGGATGTGTTGCGAGCGGCACCAAGCATCCCGCGATTAAGGCTATCCATGACCATATGGTATTCCTAGGTGTCATGAGCCACGTTCCCTGGCTGATAAACCTGCTTAAATATTTTCCGGGTGCTAAGAAGGGTTACCAGCCGTTCTTCGATTATTGCAGCTCCAAAATGCAAGAAAAATGGAAGGTAATTCACCCTAAACATGATCGACGTCAACTTATGCGCTTACTTTCAGCAATTAGAATATCAATCTAGACAAAGAACCTCAAGACATTCTGTCTTGGCTTATGAAAGCTATCAGGGACAAGGATACCTCGGCATCTCCTACCAAAGAAGCGCTACATGAAGACGGTCGCGTTCTAATCATCGCGGGTAGCGATACGAGTGCTACGACTTTAGCGAGTGCCCTATTCTATCTAGCTAAGAACTCTTCTGTCCAAAAGAAACTGCAGACTAAGATTGGTGCGGCCATCTCCAACTCGGAAGATTGGACGTACGAGGAAGTAACATCAATCACATACCTGACTAATATTATCACCGAGACCCTTCGCCTGAAACCAGCTGTACCTGTCTTCCTTCCTCGCGTGACTCCGCGAGAGGGCATCCAGGTAGATGAACAGTTTATCCCGGGAGATACGAACGTATTTGTGCCCATAAAGCTGATTCAGACTGACCCGCGCTACTGGGAGCAAGCTTCGGAATTCATACCGGAAAGGTTCGGAGAACGGAGGGACGAGATGGGGACCGACGAGGCACCATACATGCCATGGAGTTGCGGTAAGATCCTACTGAGACTACATTTTACCCGGTGATTTAAGAGATATAATTACCTGGTATGGCACGTTACTTACTGATCTTCTTATAGGTGCTTATGCTTGCGCAGGGAAACCCTTGGCAATGATGACCCTGCGCATCGCAATCTTGAGTATCGTCCAAAATTTTGATATCTCATTTGCCCCAGGCGAGACAGGAGAAACATTCGATAAGGAGTCGAAGGATTTTTTCACAACTGGGTTATCCCCATTGATGCTCTTATTCACGCCGAGGAAATGAAGAAAGGCTCATCTCAGCTCTGATATGAGGTCCAGCCATATCCAGGGGTTCCACTCATTCCTAACGAGCAGCTTATAGTTAGCTATCACTCATTTTTACTGCTGTGAGCAAAGAGGTATCGCCAAGACTGTGGTCCGGGCATGAATATACCTAACTATTCGACGCTGTGGGTATTACACCATAATACCAGCTTGTTGTTGTGATCACATATTTCTATGTAAGGATTGTTTTGTAAGTTGGCAATAAAATTGTTGTTCAAGTTCAAGTCAGAAAGCTTGAACAGCGGGGTGTTAATTGATGGGTGTTGGGTGTGTGGTGGGGCCGTCCTAATCCCCGAATTCCGAATTCACACCTAGTCACATGATTACTAATAATCAATGATCCAACAAGCGCAGTTTTACAACGTCTAACGAGATCCAAGAAAATATGAATACACATGAGCTATATTATAAGTGAACAAAATAATTCCAACTAGAAATGAAGAGGTGAGGATTATATGCATACACGACTTTGGCTAAGTAGTCTCACTCTGTGTACTACTGCAACCAACTGATAAGGCCATCAAGTGCTGAAAAGGGGCCAATGTGACCAATATAAGAGTCTGGTCGTAGGAGGACGTACGTTGGTTGACTAAAGCCCAACTCCTTGTGAAGTATGGCATTTACGTCAATGTATCCCGACTGGCCATTTGGCTTTTGTCCGAATATTATATGCACCTTTGCCGCGACGGGACTCTTCTCCAGGAAATTAGCCTCAGCACGTTGCAAATCGCCTGCGGTAGCGGCGACGATGCCGACGCCGGAAAAGAGGAAGAGGTGATACGATTCAGGATCAATTAGGTCGAGCAAGTACTTTTGACCATCCGGTCCCTCAATCTTGCCATCAAGCATTCTGTCTCCACCGCGTACATTTGCCCCCTTGAGATCTGAAGCCGTCGCTACTATGTCGCTATCTCGGTACATAATATCGAACTCAGACATAGCTCTGAATGCCTTCCGGACGAGATTCGAATTGCCAAGCGCCCAGGGTAGTATCCAAGGCAGGAGGATATTGCGGAGGAAGATGAATAGGGGGTTGGTCGAGCTCATGAACTCGAATACTCGATCCGTAGTCTTGAGAAGGTTCTGACCGACGGGGTAGCGCTCGACATGGTAGCTATCTAGAAATGATGCTTGACGTTCCCCGCGAATAACTGCCGCAAGCTTCCATCCGAGATTGACGGCATCTTGGATGCCCGTGTTCATGCCCTGACCACCAGCAGGGCTGTGAACATGAGCGGCGTCGCCGGCGACGAAGAGCCTGTCGTTGCTATATTGATTTACCCCACGGTGGTGGAGATGGAAGCGGGCGAGCCATACCGGGTCGTGCAGTCTACCGCCTTCTGGTACCGTCTTGTCGAAGAAGCCCTGAAAGTCTTCGAGCTGTGGCTCGCCCTCCCTTTTCGTTACGTTGGCCCCCGATGCCACGATGCGGATGAGCCCATCTTTCATTTGCAACACAGCCATTACTCCTTGGCCAAAACTCATGATCACGTCGTTGCTAGGAGAGTTCCACTCTACGTGCGTGTCCGCGAGGACGAAGTGCTGCGGGCAGGGTTCAAAACAATTCAATTCAATCAATAACTTTCCTCATATTGATTGAATTGATATCAATATGCTGTTATCCTATATTGATTGATTGAAATG